>SJXQ01000572.1:429503-566278 GCA_006408695.1 Aepyceros melampus | reverse complement strand
TGGAAGTTAATTGGTGAATATTTTTCCATCAGGTGTTGCCATCCCACTGTTTCTAAATGAATTAGTTGTTCAAAATACAAACTTATTTTTAAAGCTTAACAATACCAGAAAACATGCCCCAAAGTGATAAAGATTGAAATTACTTTTTAAAAGGTGAAGCAAAATCCTTCAAACTAGGCAAAAATTTACTGTTGACCATTTCAACATCTTAAGCCAAAAATGAAGCTGTAAAGTTTCACAGGAACTTTTCTTTTTTTTTCACATCCGAAAATCATTAAGTATTTTCCAAAGAAACGAGAACACTGCAAGATGAAACACATGACAAAGCTGAGTGTCATCTGATGTGAATGCCGAGGCCCACTTAGAGCAAAACCTGCTGTTGGTGAAGAAAAAAACATAATGGGGTTGATTATACTTAAAAGATCTTGTGATTGACACTACAGGAAGGTGGACATTTATTCTTTCCATCACAGACTACCATTTGAGGTAAGACAAAAATAACTGAGAGGTGGATTTTCAGTTATTAGGAACATATTTTGTGTCCACATATCCTCATGTATTAACTTTCAATTCTCACCAACACACTGAGGGATAGATATTATCAGCTCCACTTAAAAGTCAGGGAAAACTCAGAAAGGTTAAATGGCTTATTCAAAGTCCTGGCATTTATTGCAGCGTCTAGGTTTAATTCCAGACCACTTGATTCCAATATCCACCGGCCCACTGTCTATTTTTGTACCGCTGAATAGGTTAGGCATTTTTTCTTCCCCTTTATATACAGTTGAAAGAATCATAACAGGAATAATATTTTGTGACAAGATTATATGAAACTCAAATTTTAGTATTTATAAATCAAATTTTACTGGAACAGAGCCACTCTAATTTTTTTTTTTTTTTACGTATCTTCAATGACTGCTTTTATTTAAGGGCAGAACTAAGTAGTTATGATAGATACTGAACAATACATGAAAGAAACAAAGAAAATAGTGCTTCTTGGCTCAATCAAATATGGGCTCAATAAATGCAACATAATTAGTTCTTTATTTTTAAGAAAGGAAGAATAGATGAGATCTAGAATACTTAGAACATCATAACAGTAATGACAAAGATGGATTCTATACTCAAGCCATAGCCATATGTTATTATAGGAGGAAAGTTCCCCAAAGAATACCCAATGTTTAAAAAAAGATTTCCTGCACTAAATTGGATAGATTGGCATGATTCACTATATCTTACTACCTTATCTCACCCAAACATTTAGAGATTTAATTTGTGCAAGCAAAAATTGTGATGCCTTGTCCAAGTTTGAGTAAACACACATAAACACAAAGTTGTATGCTTGCTCAGTTGCTTCAGTCATGTCGGCTCTTTGTGAACCCATGGACTGTAGCTAGCCAGGCTCCTCTGTCCATGGGATTCTCCAGGCAAGAACACTGGAGTGGGTTGCCATTTCCTTCTCCAATGCATGAAAGTGAAAAGTGAAAGTGAAGTCACTCAGTCGTGTCCGACTCTTCACGACCCCATGGACTACAGCCTACCAGGTTCCTCCGTCCATTGGATTTTCCAGGCAAGAGTACTGGAGTGGGGTGCCATCGCCTTCTCTGAGTATAAACACTAGAACTGTAATAACGATATTAGTTCGTTGTTATGTATTTTCATTTCATAAACAATTATTATTTTATGCACAAGTTACTGTTTCAGGCAAGGCATCAGATTATGACATGTGTGCTGCGCCATGCTAGGGGGCCTGATTTTATCTGACAGTGATGGAGAATGATTGAAGACTTTCAAATATGGGAGTGACCTGGGGATTCTAGTAGGAAAGTGGTCAGCAAATGAAGACCAGAAGGCTCTAAGTATACAGGTAGAAGGGGTAAATCAAATGCCATCAGAGAAAATGGATTAGAAAGTTCAAGAGGCAGAATAATAATGTGTAGTATCAAATGCAGCAGAAAAAATCTGTAAGGCAAGAACTGAAAAATATCCACTGGATCCGTCACTTAGAAGGTCATTGGTGACTTGCGAAGGCTGGTTCCAGAGGAATGGTGAGGCCAAACTTTAGACTGCAAAAGATGAAACAGTGACTTTGAGGATATTAGAGATTATCTTTACCAGAGCTTTGGAGGACCATAGAAGAGAGATCTGACACTTCCTTAATGAAGATGCAAAGACAAAGGTTTTTCTTGTTTCCTTTTCTTTTCTTTTTCTTTTCTTATAAGAAATGCTCATGTTTACAGGCTGAGGAGGATAAGCCAAAAAAAAGAAAACAGAAGATTAAAAATATTAACTGAAGAAGCTGAATATCTAATGGAGCATGTTATACTGGAAGTGGGTGAAGGTGGGGCCGTAACACTGACAGAATTTAGATCTGAACAAAGAGTAAGGATCCTTTCTTCTGATTCTAGAGTGAGGAAGTGATTTTGATGGCAGATGTAAATTAGCCTGTAAGGCTTTATGTGAGAAGGACTCAGTTATGGCCTTGGTTTTCTAGATGAAGCAGGCTGGTTCACTGACTGAAATAAGACATGGGAGTTGAATGGGGGTTTGAGAAAACTGGTGATTTCTGTAAAGAGTAGATGCTGCCAATATAAAGGCAAATATTTCCTTCCTTTAGTTTCCTGTCACTATCATTTGAACACTGTATCAGCATTGAAGAATTTCAAAAGTGACTTTCTCTCAGTGACCTTAAATATTTGTTCCTATTTTATCTGATGTTTCTTCATGACTTTCTTTTGTTTTGTCCTTTTTTACATTTATTTTCCATCTTCTGTTTATCATATATTTTTGTTCCCAAGATCATATAACTTTAGGGAATTATTTTGTTCATGTAATTCAGTTACCAACTTCAATCACTGCTTAATTCTCCCTGGACATTCTGTTTTGGATTATCTTCATTTTGCAAGTGTCCTTTTGTAGTTAGAGAGTTCCTTTTTTCAGCTTTATGCAAGATTTAAATTTAAATGCCTTGTTTTTAAGATCTTACCATGACAAAAAAGGCTTCCATTTTTAACATTATACTGACCTCTAGAGTACAAAAGCTTGAATATCAGTAATAGAAAAAAATAGCAAGCTAATTAACATGGAAACCCTTATTTTTAAAACCCTAGTAAGCCTTATTAGGCGTTTTCCAGGTGGCTCAGTGGTAAAGAATCTGCTTGCCGATGAAGGAAACTCAGGAGACATGGGTTCAGTCCTGAGTGGGTCAGAATTGTGGGTCAGGAAGATCCCCTGGAGGAGAACATAGTGACCCACTCCAGTACTCTTGCCTGAAGAATCCCATGGACAGAGGTACCTGGCAGGCTGCAGTCCATAAAGTCATGAAGACTTGGACACCACTGCGCACATACACATGCACAGTAATCCTTCCTAGGGGAGTATGCATTCAGAAGAAAACTTTTTACTTAAATTATAACTGAAATAATTGAATTTTCATACATGCTCACATAGGAAACATACCAAGAAAATCTCTACACAGACTTAGCCACAACAGAATATTTTGGAACTTACTTAGAAATAAATACCATAGCATTCTACTTCACATTTATACTTCTCTAAAGAAGTCAAGGGATTTCTCTGGTGGTCTAGTGGTTAAGACTTCACCTTCCAGTGCAGAAGGTATGGGTTTAATCCCTGTTTGGGGAGCTAAACCTGGATTACTGTTATTGAATGGTTTGCCTTGAAAACAAACAGAGACCATTCTGTCGTTTTTGAGATTGCATCCAAGTACTGCATTTTGGACTCTTTTCTTGACTCTGTGGCTACTCCATTTCTTCTAAGGGATTCTTGCCCACAGTAGTAGATATAAGGGTCATTTGAGTTAAATTCACCCATTCCAGTTTGTTTTAGTTCACTGATTCCTAAAATGTAGATATTCACTGTTGCCATCTCCTGTTTGACCACTTCCATTTTGCCTTGATTCATGGACCTAACATTCAGAGTTCCTATGTAATATTGCTCTTTAAGCATCAGACTTTACTTCCTTCACCTGTCACATCCGCTGGGAGAAAAAGACTAGAGATCACTTCAAGAAAATTAGAGATACTAAGGGAACATTTCATGCAAAGATGAGTACAATAAAGGACAGAAATGGTATGGACCTAACAGAAGCAGAAGATATTAAGAAGAGGTGGCAAGAATACACAGAAGAGCTATTCAGATCTTCATGACCCAGATAACCACGATGATATGATCACTAAGCTAGAGCCAGACATCCTGGAATGCAAAGTCAAGTGGGCCTTAGGAATTATCACTACAAACAAAGCTAGTGCAAGTGATGGATTTCCAGTTGACCTATTTCAAATCGTGAAAGATGATGCTGTGAAAGTGCTGCACTTGATATGCCAGCGAATTTGGAAAACTCAGCAGTGGCCACAGGACTGGAAAAGGTCAGTTTTCATTTCAATCCCAAAGAAAGGCAATGCCAAAGAATCTCAAAGTGAAAGTGAAGTCATTCAGTCATGTCCGACTCTTTGCGACCCTGTGGACTATAGCCTACCAGGCTCCTCTGTCCATGGGATTTTCCAGGCAATACTACTGGAGTGGATTGCCATTTCCTTCTCCAGGGGATCTTCCCAACCCAGGGATCGAACCCGGGTCTCCCACATTGTAGACAGATGCTTTACCATCTGAGCCACCAGGGAAGTCCCTAAAGAATGCTCAAACTACCACAATATTGAACTCATCTCACACGCTAGTAAAGTAATTCTCAAAATTCTCCAAGCCAGACTTCAGCAATATGTGAACCATGAACTTCCAGATGTTCAAGCTGGCTTTAGAAAAGGCAGAAGAACCAGAGATCAAATTGCCAACATCTGTTGGATCATCGAAAAAGCAAGACAGTTCCAGAAAAACATCTATTTCTGCTTTATTGACTATGCCAGACCTTTTGACTGTGTGCATCACAATAAACTGTGGAAAATTCTGAAAGAGATGGGAATACCAGGCCACCTGACCTGCCTCTTGAGAAACCTGTGTGCAGGTCAAGAAGCAACAGTTAGAACTGGACATGGAACAACAGACTGGTTCCAAATAGGAAAAGGACTATGTCAAGGCTGTATATTGTCACCTTGCTTATTTAACTTATTTGCAGACTACATCATGAGAAATGCTGGGCTGGATGAAGCACAAGCTGGAATCAAGATTGCTGGGAGAAATATCAACAACCTCAGATATGCAGATGACACCCTTACGGCAGCAAGCAAAGAAACACTAAAGAGCCTCTTGTTGAAAGTGAAAGAGGAGAGTGAAAAAGTTGGCTTAAAACTTCACACTCAGAAAATGAAGATCATGGCATCTGGTCCCGTCACTACATGACAAATAAATGGGGAAACACTGGAAACAGTGGCTGACTTTATTTTTGGGGATTCCAAAATCACTGCAAATGGTGATTGCAGCCATGAAATTAAAAGACACTTATTCCTTGGAAGGAAAGTTATGACCAACATAGCATATAAAAAGCAGAGACATTACTTTGCCAACAAAGGTCCATATAGTCAAGGCTATGGTTTTTCCAGTAGTCATGTATGGATGTGAGAGTTGGACTATAAAGAAAGCTGAGCACCGAAGAATTGGTGCTTTTGAACTGTGGTGTTGGAGAAGACTGGACTGCAAGAAGATCCAGCCAGTCAATCCTAAAGCAGGTCAGTCCTGAGTGTTCATTTGAAGGATTGTTATTGAAGCTGAAACTCCAATACTTTGGCCACCTGATGCAAAGAACTGACTCATTTAAAAAGACCCTGATGCTGGGAAGGATTGAAGGTGGGAGGAAAAGGAGACTACAGAGGATGAGATGGTGTGATGGCATCACTGATGCAATGGACATGAGTTTAAGTAAGCTCCAGGAGTTGGTGGTGGACAACAATGCCTGGCATGCTGCAGTCCATGGGGTTTCAAAGAGTTGGACATGACTGAGTGACTGAACTGAACTGAACTGGGGAACTAAGACCCCACACATTTTTCCACAACAAAACCAAAACATAAAACAGAAGCTATATTGTAAAAAAAATTCAGTAAGACTTTAAAAAATAAATAAATAAAGGAAGTCAAGATCTTAAAAAGCAAAACAAGGAAGGAAGAAAATTGCCTAATTTTACAGAGATATGAAGAATGGTAAAGGAGTTAGGACTGTCACATAAAAATAGATTGAATAAAAGAAAAAGAGAGCTATAAATTAAATCGGAGAACATTCTCTGTTACCATTTTTCTCCGTCCCTCATGTTGTAAATAAAAATTTAGAGACCAGGTAGGAAATTTGTGATTTACAAAATAAGATCTTCTGGCTTCTGGTTCAATATTTCCCTTATGTAATACAGCCTCTCCTACTAGAAGGAGACTTGGGAGGAGAACCACCAAATTTCCCATTGACAACAAAAGGTAGTCCCAGTGATAATGAGAAGGTGTATATACATTCAGCTTAAGCTTCATGGTGCTCTGGGAAAATATCACTAAAGGTAAAACTAGGGTGAACCATATGCTTCTGAATTCTGCTGCCTGACAAAGCCCTTTTGCCCAGGGAACCCCAAGGCCATGAAGAGATCATAGAAACAGCTTATATACTTCTACACCAGATGCTTCTGAAACAAACCAGAAAATCAGATGCCATTTAGCAAAAAATGTGAAAACATAGCATCTTGGTATACAAGCATGTACTTGTTTACTTTAGCTTTCTCAACAATCAAAAAGCTAAACAATGATATCCCTGTTTTACAAATGAAAGTTTCAAGGAGTTAAATAATGCAGGTTTCACACTGGTCTGAAATGGTTAAACTGGCAATTGAAGCCTGGCTATCCCATTTTTAAATTTCATCTACCCACTCCTCCTTTAGCAGGGAATAAATATCTCATTAAGAGTATTTCAGCACTCAGGCAAGACATGACTAATGACTGTTTAGTGGTAAGTTCTGTTGCTTTTCTGAACAATCGTTCATATTTACTAGGTTTGAAATCAGCCACTAGAAGAACTCTTAAACCACTGGGTCATTTATTGGCCTTGATGGGCTATAGGGATGACTATTAGCATGAAGCAATTTCCCATGAGTATACCCCAAGGCTGTTCCAGGAGCTTGGCAGTAGGAAGCCTGTTTCTCAAAATGCTGTCAGTCTCAAAGTGAGACAGCACTTTAAAGTATATCTGATTTCAGTAAAACCACAGACTGATCTTCCTCTTTTCTTTCACTTCAACCATCAAATACCACACAGTTCACATCCCAGCACCCAGACTCCCCTCCCCCAACATATGTACCTTGAAATCACTCACTACATCCTCAGGCTGAGAAACCATGGACACAGGGTCAACCCTGGGCATGACTTGAGGTGGGAGACATGTTTGTCTTCACCCTCTATAACCTACATTTTCTCTATTTTTCTTCCATATCATACTACTCAAGGTCTCATAAACCAATGCATTCTTATTCTGATCCCTATAAATCCATCTCACCAAAGTTTAAAATTATGTCAAAATGAAATGGCAGACAAAATCATCAGCTATTATCAACCCAAATCTATATCTTACATATCCAAATTATTTTAGGCAAAAGGGAAAAGATCCATCATGGTGATTGTGGCTTTTTTATAGAGATGACAAGCTTTGATGTCATCTTCCACCGGAGAGCCTCTGTACAATGATCTCAGTGATTCCAGTGGGACACAAGAGGCCTATCCTCAACAAAGTGTACAAAAGGAAAAAAAAGATCTTATTTTTCAAGCTTAGAGAGAAAACAGAGGAAGACAAAAATCCCTCGCATTTGCCCTATATACTTCAGGGGGGAAAAGAGCAACTCAGTATTTATTGGGTACCCATAATATGTCACTCACTCTAATAATGCTCCTGTATGTGCTATCTGATTTAATCTCATTTTACTTTTCCTTCAAATTCTATAATAGAGGTAATTTATCCCATTGTAATTTTTCAGAACCATGCAGGTTTTGAATATCAGAATTGAAAATGGAATTCAAATTGGTTGTCAGCTCTCTTTTCACTAATGCCACCTATAAGTGAACTAGTGGCAGAGTCAGACACAACTGAGCCCACAGCACATGAGGGAGCTAGTGGGTTTCTCTGTTGATAGCCTTGCATCTGAGAAGTCTCAGCACTATCTTCCAGAGTATTTGTTCTAGACTCAAGCTGCCTGGGTCCAACCCCAGCTAAACTGGCATGACTCTGGGAGAGACACTTAACCTCTTTGAGCCTCAGACATCTTTTTTTTTTTTTTCTTGGTAGCAAAAAAGTGATAATTGTACCTACTTACAGGATAGTAGTGAGGATTAATTGTAATAAATCACATGAAATGATTAGCATGGAGGCTCAATAACTTAGCTATTGTGACCATTACCCGCAGGTCGGATGATCTGTAGGCTTTTTCACATGCTTAGTCTTACTGAGTGGAGTGGCTGCAAAAATGTTGTGATAAGAATTCACAGGAGGCCTCAGGAGAAAGAGAGCTGTGCCTGATTCTGCCTCAGAGCAGGAATGGGATTGAAGACACCAAGTATTCAACAAAGAGGCTGTCCAGGACGTAGGGATAACTATCCCTCCTAGTGTTTTGCACAGAATGGTGCCACAAAAATAACTCAATCAAATAAATAGATAAATAAATTTGAGAATCACTAGAAGACCTCCTAATATGGATCCTATATTAGCTGAAAGTGTTAGTCAGTCATGTCCAAATCTTTGTGACCCTATGACAAACAGCCTGCCAGGATCCACTGTCCATGGAATTCTCCAGGCAAGAACATTGAAGTGGTTAGCTATTCCCTTCTCCAGGGAATCTTCCTGACTCACGGATTGAACCCGGGTATCCTGAATTGGCATCCAAATTCTTTACTATCTGAGCCATCAGGGAAGCTCTATATTAGATAAACTTAGTTTCAAATTTCCTGATTCCTCTTCCTCAGCTTTCTAATAAGAGCTCACAACAAACCCTTTCTCTAAAACTTCAGTAGATCTCAGGGGAAAGGCATCTTTAAAATGCAATGCCTTTCTTAGCATACAGTGTGATAGGCCAAGTGGACTTTTGGACAGCCCTAAAATCCCATGACTCTAAGGTTGGAACAAGTTCTGCTTCCATCAGTCACTCCAAATGGAACATATTTGTGGGATGTTGGACATGGCATTGTGCATAGCAGCAGAGCCATTTAATTCACTTTTAGAACATCAAATATGTGGCTTGTCCACAGTAAGTTCAAGCCAGAGTATTAAATATTCAATACAAAAATAAAAATCATCTTTTCTAGTCTTTGAGCTTTGTCTTCCACCTCTGAAAGGCTGCCAAGTTAGTTTCAGAAGCAGGCATATATTTTTAAGAGAAAAAAGATCTTTACTCAGAAGATATATAAGTTTCAGACTCATGATGTAAATAAAGACCTTCGATTGAAGGGACTTGGGAAAGTCAAAAAGTTAAAAAATTCTCTTATGAGCAACATTAGAGACAATTATTGACAATGCTATAAAAAACAAAATCCATCAATAAACAGCTGTCTAGATAAGAAATGAATCAATAGACAAGAGCTTTAGTTGCTCTTTTTACTTCCTTTTCCAAGACTCAGTTCAGTTCAGTTCAGTCGCTCAGTCGTGTCCGACTCTTTGCGACCCCACGAATCGCAGCACGCCAGGCCTCCCTGTCCATCACCATCTCCCGGAGTTCACTCAGACTCCCATCCATCAAGTCCGTGATGCCATCCAGCCATCTCATCCTCAGTTGTCCCCTTCTCCTCCTGCCTCCAATCCCTCCCAGCATCAGAGTCTTTTCCAATGAGTCAACTCTTCGCATCAGGTGGCCAAAGTACTGGAGCTTCAGTTTTAGCATCATTCCTTCCAAAGAAATCCCAGGGCTGATCTCCTTCAGAATGGACTGGTTGGATCTCCTTGCAGTCCAAGGGACTCTCAAGAGTCTTCTCCAACACCACAGTTCAAAAGCATCAATTCTTCGGCGCTCAGCCTTCTTCACAGTCCAACTCTCACATCCATACATGACCACAGGAAAAACCATCAGTTCAGTTCAGTCGCTCAGTCGTGTCCGACTCTTTGCGACCCCAGGAATCTCAGCACGCCAGGCCTCCCTGTCCATCACCAACTCCCGGAGTTCACTCAGACTCCCATCCATCAAGTCCGTGATGCCATCCAGCCATCTCATCCTCAGTTGTCCCCTTCTCCTCCTGCCTCCAATCCCTCCCAGCATCAGAGTCTTTTCCAATGAGTCAACTCTTCGCATCAGGTGGCCAAAGTACTGGAGCTTCAGTTTTAGCATCATTCCTTCCAAAGAAATCCCAGGGCTGATCTCCTTCAGAATGGACTGGTTGGATCTCCTTGCAGTCCAAGGGACTCTCAAGAGTCTTCTCCAACACCACAGTTCAAAAGCATCAATTCTTCGGCGCTCAGCCTTCTTCACAGTCCAACTCTCACATCCATACATGACCACAGGAAAAACCATCAGTTCAGTTCAGTCGCTCAGTCGTGTCCGACTCTTTGCGACCCCAGGAATCTCAGCACGCCAGGCCTCCCTGTCCATCACCAACTCCCGGAGTTCACTCAGACTCCCATCCATCGAGTCAGCAAAGTAATGCCTCTGCTTTTGAATATACTATCTAGGTTGGTCATAACTTTTCTTCCAAGGAGTAGGCGTCTTTTAATTTCATGGCTGAAATCACCATCTGCAGTGATTTTGGAGCCCCAAAAAAATAAAGTCTGAGGAAAAGCCAAATTGTTTCATATTGTTTTGTTCAGTCACTAACCATGTCTGACTCTGAGACCACATGGACTGCAACATGCCAGGCTCCTCTGTCATCCACTATCTCCTGGAGTTTGCTCAAATTCATGTCCATTGAGTAGATGATGCTATCTAATCATCTCACCCTCTGCCACCCTCTTCTTTTGCCTTCAGTCTTTACCAGCATCAGGATCTTTTTCAATGAGTTGGCTCTTCACATTGGTGGCCAAAGTATTGGAGCTTCAGCTTCAGCATCAATCCTTCCAATGAATATTCAAGGTTGATTTCCTTTCAGATTGACTGGCTTGATCCCCTTGCAGTTCAAGGGACTCTTAAGAGTATTCTCCAACCCCACAGTTCAAAAACATCAATTCTTTGATGCTCAGTCTTCTTTATGGTCCAACTCTTACATCCATACATGACCACTGGAAAAACCATAGCTTTGACTAGAGGGACCTTTGTCAGCAAAGTGACATCTCTGCTTTTGAGTGCACTATCTAGATTTGTCATAACTTTCCTCCCAAAGAGCAAAAGTCTTTTAATTTCATGGCTGCAGTCACCATCCACAGTGATTTCGGAGCCCAAGAAAATAAAATATGTTATTTTTTTCCACTTTTTCCCCTTCTACTTGCCATGAAGTGATGGAACTGGATACCATGACCTTAGTTTTTTGAATGTTGAGTTTTAAGCCAGCTTTTTCACTCTCCTCTTTCACCCTCATCAAAAGGCTTTTTAGTTCCTCTTCACTTTCTGCCTTTAGAGTGGCATCATCTGCATATCTGAGGTTGATATTTCTCCTAGCAATCTTGATTCCAGCTTGTGATTTGTTCAGCCTGGCATTTCACATGGTGTGCTCTACATATAGAGCTTCCCCAGGTGGTGCTGGTGGTAAAGAACCCGCCTGCCAATGGAGGAGACATAAGAGACGTGGGTTCAATCCCTGAATTGGGAAGATCCCCTGGAAGAGGGCATAGCAATCTATTCCAGTATTCTTGCCTGGGGAATTCCATGGACAGAGGAGTCTGGTGGGCACTGTCTATAGTTTCGCAAACAGTAGGACATGGCTGAAGTGACTTAGCAGGCATGCACTCTACATATAAGTTAAATAAGCAGAGTGACAATATACAGCCTTATCATACTCCTTTCCCAATTTTGAGTCAGTTGTTCTGTTTTTTTCTAACTGTTGCTTCTTGACCTGCACACAGGCTTTTCAGGAGACAGGTAAGGTAGTTTGGTACTACTATCTCTTCAAGAATTTTCCACAGTTTGTTGTGATCCACACAGTCAAATATTTTGTGCAATGAAGTAGAAGTAAATGTTTTTCTGAAACTGCTTTCTGGAATTCTTTTATATTCATTATTATTCTTTATACTTTATGTGTACACCTAGAGGTGCCATGGTGTACACCGAGGTTCAAAAGAGAAGAAGGTAAAGAGTAAATCAGATGGAAGTTAATCCAGGAAACATTCAGGAAAGGCAACAAATATACTTTTGTAGCTGGAGTTGGTTACAAACAGATATTACTCTGCCTACAAAGGTTCATATAGTCAAGGCTATGGTATTCCCAGTGGTCATGTACAAGTTGTGAGAGCTGGGCCATAAAGAAGGCAGAACACCAAAGAATCGATGCCTTTGAACTGTGGTGCAGGAGAAGACTCCTGAGAGTCCCTTCGACAGCAAGGAGATCAAACCAGTCAATCTTAAGGGAGATCAGCCCTGAGTATTCACTGGAAGAACTGAAGCTGAAGCTCCCATATTTTGGTCAACTCATGAGAACAGACGATTCATTGGAAAAGTCCCTGATGCTAGAAAAGATTGAGGGCAGAAGAAGAGGGCATCAGAGGATGAAATGGCTGGACGGCATCACTAATGCAATGAACATGAACTTGGGCAAACTCCAGGAAATGGTGAGGGACAGGGAGGCCTGGTGTACTGCAGTCCATGGGGTCACAAAGAATCAGAAATGACTGAGTGACTGAACAACAAAGAGATATAGCTTCAGAACTATATGTTGCAGAATTGTGAGCGTTACAAAACAGAAAATTATGAGCCGATCTCATTATTGACTAAGAAGAGCATCTGGCAAGGCGCAGTGAGTCTACTGGATTAAATAAATGTTCCCCCAAAGACCTAAAGCCTACTTTTTAGAGAATCTCTGTGGCATTAGTTTTCTGTAGAGCACACTTTGGGAACCACTGATATATTGCTATATGAATATGATACTAAATTTCTATTGATATGTGAGAATAAAATTATTGTTTATATACTTGTAGGGCTTATCATTCATTTTCAAGTGATTTTGCTCATTTAATTTTCAAAATTACACTATTAGTTCAATATTAAAATATTAATTTCAAAGATACAGAAACAAAATCTGAGAAAGATTAAACAATTTGCCCAAAATCTTTTGGGCAAAGTAATCATAGACAGAACCAAGATTCAGGGCTAGACCTTTAGGATTAAATCCTATGGTATTTCCAGCAATAACAGCAGTGACTAAGCAGGAAAAGAAGGGTTTGGGAACATATAGCAGCTTTCTCCTAAAGAGTATAACTATGTTGTGTGCACAGGCTCATCATTCTCTCAATATTTCAGAAGGAAGACAAATGATCGCATTTTTCATTTTGCAGCAGTCTTTTTTCTGTTTCCCTTCACATTAGACTCCAAACAATATTTGCTGTTCCTTAAAGAAAGTATAGTCTACAGATCCAATTAAACTGAATGATCCTTTTGTCCACTGTTTATGGATTAAACCAAATGCCCCTGAAAGGCTGAAACAAGCAGCGGACAAATTGCTCACCCATGCTGATATTATTGACAACATTCACCAGCTGAATGGATGTAGCTCTGACCTGCTTTAATTACTTGGAGTTAGATCCTGCTTCTGTTGTCAAAGTTCTCCAGGAGGAGAAAGTGATCACTAGGTTGAGTGTCAAATGACTTTAAATAAGAACAACTGTAATCTTTTTTAAATGGGTAACAAGGTGAAGGCTTTTAGGAAAATAAAACCCAAACAGAATTAGTGCAGAAACATTTGAGGATTCTGTAATTGATGACCAGGTGTGCAACAAAAACAATCAGAATGATTGTTTCAAGTATTTTAGCAAACTGTTTCTCATCTCTGAATCCAGTTTCCCCTCTTTAAAACACAGTTCCTGATGTTGATTTACCTTATGGAGTAGCAAAGATTAGGTGAAAGCATATGTAGTATGCAGTAAATGTCCAGGACTCTCTTTGTTTCATTTTTCTTGATACTTGGGCTCATCATTTGAGGATATTGTCATTGAATTTCAGGCAAATGTCTTGCTATGATGAGTTTTGCCTCCAACAGAAACTGAATGGTCTAAAACCCTGCACACTGGGGGTGGAGGTGGGGAGTAGGGAGATGAAGTGGGAGTTTACATTGTTTGTGATGATACTTTTTCATTCTGATTTTGGAATAGAGACTGTGGCATCCACAACGATTTTATAATCTGTTATTTCTTTGTGTCTAAGGTTCTTTGGATCTTTGAAAGCCATGAGTGTTTATATCTAAATAAGAATCTGAAACTAGCCTGGAGAATCTGAAGCAGAAGGAATCAGTTTTCTGCTATTTAGTCTCCAGTGGGAACAGAGGAGCCCAGCAAACCTTTACAGAATATTCTCTTTCCCTGATAGTGCAAAAAAAGCAGAAAAATCAGTAACATGATCTTGAAACCTGAACAATGACCTTTAAGAAATGTCAAAGTGAGTATGGCACAGTGACTCTGGAAAGAGGGATACTCTTGTGAATGAGGATTTTTCCCAGAAAGCATTACTTTGAAAGCATGAGGTTAAAGCAATGAGTTTTGTGATCACAAAATAAAATATTTATGCCAAGAACACAGCATTAAAGGATAGACACGCTGAGAATAAAGGAAATTTAAAAATATTATCCTTTGTTTCTTAGTTATTAAGATACATGAGTATGCATCTGATTACATAGAGGGTATAGTTTCAAAATGGATTCCATACAATTTATTTCCAAGCTTCAAAATTTTATATTTTTGCTAATTAAAAAATGAAAATGTGTGTGAAGATACATAACAGGTATGATTGTGGGGCTTGCTGTGACATATATGCATATTTAGCTCACTTTCCAACATAGCAAATGCCTCCGCTCAAAGTAATAGGATCCTACATAGATTCCATAGTAGAGCATTTTCTGTTTGTTTAGAAATATTAGAGGTCAGTTCACAGCTAGAATTTAGGCATAAAGATTTCTTTTACTTTTTATTTATATATTATTTAGTTCTTATGTATAGAGTAAACATTGCTGTTTCTGCCTACCTTATCCCCTACAAATAAAGCTTCAAATATTAGAAAACATTTCAAAATAAAAATGTAGATTTTGTCAATTTGCAGAGTGATTGTTTTGGTGATAATAGATTCTTATTAAACTTCAAACAAACCATCTAATTTCTGGCAAAAGCCCCTGGCAATTAAAGATTATAAATCTTTGAAGGGGAAGAGAAAAATACAGAGAAAGGGCTTGAAACCCAGTAGAGAAGGAAAGAAAGTGCAATGCCCATGATATCCTTTTTTTTTTTTTCCCTCATTTTAACTCAATTCCTCTTTGGTCAAAGGTTAAAGACATTTTCTTTGGGTGTTTAGGGTTTCTAAAGTAAAGAAGGATGAGTTAATTCTCTTCCTTTTAATTATCACAGTGTATAAAGTACACATTCACAGTGATCTTTACATGGTCAAAAGTCAGAGAAACTGCTTTTGATGTATAAGTATTTACTGTAAGCAAATTCAAAAAGTCTTATTTCTGTGTGCCCTGGATCTTACTTTCAAGTTAAAAGAATTTCAAGTCAATAAAATGTATATCCCTAATTAAAATTTCACATTAATCAGAACCCAGGACCAAAGCCCCCCGACTGGGAATGTAGGCTGAGTCTTAAGACCATCACTGGGCTGTGAAGATCAAGATGACAGAGAGAGCTCAGTGCCCCCCAAGACACATCAAAAATCCATCTGTTGATACATGTGAGAAACTTACAGAACACAAACTGAAAACAGGCAGAAAGTCTCTTCTACAACAAAGGCTATGAGGAAAGATCACAGAGTCGGGTTAGAAGGGAAGAGAAATATCAGGTCAATCCCACTAGCTGGTATGAAAACCAGTCAGCTTTACATGGGGCTGGAAGAAACCCAGACTCCATTTATGAAAAGTGTACATGCATTCTCCACATCCACCCCCCACATATGTGTGTCTCTACATTGTTCTCAAACAAATATTTTATATTTTGCCCAGTTTTTTGTTTAAGTTCAAAGTGGCTTGGAAAGACCTCCACAGTCTGCCATACTGGAAAACATCAGAAGTTGCATGATTTGTTAAGCTTATATTGCAACAGATTTTCCAGATAAGAATACTGGAATGGGTTGCCATTCCCTTCTCCAGGGGATCTTCCCCACTCAGGATCAACCCTGCTGGGTCTCCTGCATTGCAGGTGGATTCTTTACCAACTGCACCACCAGAGAAGCCTTAAGTTTATAAGAGTACAATATAATATTAACTAGTATTACCATTCAGTAATTTCAGAAAGTCAGAGAGACCATCAAAATATTACCTGTTCTAATCTAATTAATTATATCATACACCTCAGTACAGCTTTTATTAGTTTGACATATATACTAATTATTATTCTCATAAGAAAAGATATTTTACAAAGCATTATATATGAATACTAGAGAGAAATTTTTGATGTAGATGTATCACAATCTACCCCTAGTATCCAACCTACATATGTTATGCACGTACTCTCATACATGAATTGTTATTAGGTTTCTAAAAGCTTGTTGTATAGATTTTTTTCTGTCTTGTAGAAAAATGGCTCTTGTAATAACAAAGTCAGCATATTTCTATTGCTCTGTTCTTACTTGTTAGTTTATACTTTTATCATTATTATTATTATGATCTTTTTGTTTTTCCATAAGTTTGAATTATTTTTTCTAATGTTGATTCTTAACTGTTTGATTTACATATATTTACTTCTTAAATTTATATAAAAATTGTAATGCCACAAACTAGTCATGATCACATCATGTCCATATTGTTAACTCCTAAAATAATTTGTCATATTATATGTTATATCTTGCTTTTATATATTCTTTTCTAAATATTCTACAGTGATAATTGCATTTGGTTTACTTTTTAATATGTGGTTAGGTTAAATTTAGAGCGAATATATTTTCCCCATTTTTCAGGCTCAACTGAAATATACAAGTTACTTTCTGATGAGCTATTTAAAACAATATTCTTCACATTCTGACACTCCCGACCCATGACTAAATGAGATTTAGAATTATCATCTGGAAATAGACGCATCATTTTTTTTAGCAGGTAAAATGTTTAGTTCAATCTGTCACCCTCAATGGCTATTTTTATTTTGCTCTTCTCTATTGCTTGCTCTTGGGGAAACAAGTTGCCATGTTGTAAGTGAGCTTAGACGTGGATCTGAGACCTTCCAATAGACAAGAAAGTGAGCTTGAAAATGGATCTTCTTTCATTTGAACCTTGAGATGACTGCAGACCTACCAACACCTAAATTACTACCTTGTTTGAAACCGTGAACTGAGACCACTCAGCTAAACCACTGAAGATTACTGACCCACACAATCTACGAGATAAAAAAAGTTTGCTTCTTCAAGCCACTTCACTTTTAGAGCAATTTGTTACATAGAAATAGATAACTAGTACATCTTCCATTTCTTTTTAACCAATATCAAATTTTAAAAATCCCAAGTGAGACAGCAATGTATGGGAAAAAGAGAATAAGACTAAACCAAGTACAGTTAAAGCAAAATCCTGGCGGATTCATGTTGATGTATGGCAAAACCAATACAATATTGTAAAGTAATTAGCCTCCAATTAAATGAATAAATTTAAATTTTTTTAAAAAGTAAAATTGTGGTCAACTCTCAACTGTCTTTAAGTAGAGAAATCAAGAGATGCTAGTCTCCTAAGAGAGGGTGATTAAAAACCCTGGCTACCAGTCCCTCCCATTAGGAAGAGACAATCCAATGCTGGGAACTAGAAGAGATGAATGGAGTTAAGTGCATAGTCTATGGCCCCAAAACGTTGCTCAACACATGAATTAAATCCACGGCCATGGCCTCACCTTCACAATCCTACATCTCTGTGAGTTGTCTCATGGAAGTGTCTCTTGCTTACTTACAGACTGCTGATTGACATCTGCTCTCAACTGAGCTTCAGGTTCATGGTAATGCTCTGTGTTCCAATCAGTTTTGTCCTTACATGTATTTGGCACAAGGAATTATAGTTTTAATTGGATCCAAAAGCTGAAATTCCTGAGAAGGCTATTTACTTAAAAACCACAAAAGAAATGCTATCAAATCCTTTGGGAATAATTCTCAGGAGAATTACATTTCCTGTCATGTGCTTTGTCTCTTTCACAATATAAAAGATGAGATTTTTTTTTTCCTTCTGGAGTGTTTTAAGATCTCTGACATCTAGTTTAAAAGTGATGAACGTGCAACTTCAGTAATATCTTGCTTTAGTCGTGGGAAACATCAATTGACGGAGCTATGCCTGTGAGTTCATTCTAGTGCACTCTATCATAGCCACATTTTTCCTGTTAAAATTTGGATTTGGTCCTGTCACTTGACTTGTGGAGAATAGGTTATCTTGTTTCAAAAATATCTTTGCCAACTATCAGTCATCATTAGTGGAAACATCTTTTTTTTTTTCTTCCTGCTTCATCCTGTCTAATAATTCAATAAGCATACTTTCTCAACCACATCTTTGTTGTCTTTTCTTGGCTTATTCTGCTTCACTCCAATTTTTCATCTTAGTGTAGTTGCTCCCAATGCTAGTGCCTTTTGAAAAATTGACATAAAGCTTCCTTCCCTCTCTGCTTTCATTCTCTTCACTTGCCAAGTCAGGAATCCTGGAGCCCAGAATAGATACCTTTATTTCCATTTGTAAAAGACCATCTATGAATATCTAAAGATGTATGATTATAAATAAGAGAGGTACTTGGGGAAATGTTCATCAGCCAGTTGCTCTCAAAAGGCAGTTGGGCAGGCTATTATATAAGAGCTCAGGCTTCACCATGAGTGAACCTCGGTTTTCACTGTAATTTTGCTGTTTAATAGTGTGGCCTTAGGGAAAATTTTAAATGCTTTCTGGGTATGAGATTCCTTACATATTAAACAGTATTTACCTAGACATTGCTTTGAGTTTTACATGCTATAATGTATGTTAAGTGCTTTTAAAAGAGTCTGGAATATAATAAATGCTCAATAAGTATCAGCCTTGCCTCCCCCCAAACAAGTTGGTTTGCCAGGTATGCTGTTATATTATGGGCTTTTCTGTAATAATGATATAGATATTTTCTCTGTCATTAAATATACAAGGATGGAATTTAGCCTGTAAGACAAACATATTTAGGAAATTATGAAGCTCATTTTATAGGATTTACTTCAGGTATTTGTGGACACACAGTTGGCTGATGAATAATGTATAACCACCTGTTATTAAATGTGTGCTCTATTATCAAGAAATGAATGATGTCTGATAGGTAGATAGTTAGATGATAGCTAGATAGATAGATAAAACATAAGATCACAGAATTTGAAAAATTAAAAAGATCTGAAAAAATTAGTAATGCAACCCCTAAAGTTAAAGATGGAGAGGGGTGGGATGAGGCTGAATTTACAAAAACGCAGTTCCTCTCAAATTCCATTCCTGTACATAGTGGAAACACTATACCAGTAGGTGGTCTGTAGATGTTTCCATAGAATCCTGCAATCAAATAACACCAAAGAATTTATAATCCTTTGTAACTATTTTATAACAAAAAATATTTAAAGAATTTGAATTTGTAAATCTACTTTCAGGAGATCATTACAGATTAGCTGCTTTTTTGATACAGCAAAGGATTTTACTTGAACTATATACAGTCCTCATTTGACTCCTTTTGATCATTGTGGGTAGGACAATAAATGGCCTTTGGAGATAAAAATGGATTTGAAGCATTAAACCACACACAATCAAAATGTGTTGAAAGTAATAAGTTCACTTATCAAGTAAAATTCCCAAAGTGTATAACCTTCTCTAGGCCAGTATACTAAGCCTTTTGGCAAAGTTTATTAACATTTTAAAAACACTAGAGTGAAAAAAGAAGTCTCCCTGATTTCAGATTCAACTAAAATGTACTGAATATCAACTATGTTTCAGGGACTTTAAGGAACACTTTTTACACATATAATTTTAATTATATGTGTAATAACTCTATATAACTATATAATAATTATATGTGTAATAACTCTAACTCTTTATAACTCTATGGAGCCAGTGGAATTTATATTTAACTGTTGATGAAACTGATGTTCATAAAATCAAGTTATTTATCTAGAATTACAGATATTCAAGTGAGAGAGTTAGGTTTCCAACCTGAATTTCAATTCCAAGTGTGATGTATTATTCTATAATTGCCTCAGAAAGCCTCTTGGGATTTTTGTGTTTGTTTTTACCAAGAAAAAACAATATTAAAAAATGTTCAGCAAAATAAAAACAAATCAAATATAATCCTATTACTCTGGTATAGCCTTTCTGTGTTTTTGAGTGTATTTCCAAGGATATTTATCCAAAGGCATTCATAATTTTATGCAGGTCTAATCCCAATGTCTGCTCATTTTTATTATTATTTTGACTTTTAAGCATGTCACCATGTTTTTGAAAGTGCTTTTTACAATTTTTGTGAGTGTATATTTAATCACTTTGTTGGACAATGATTTATTCTATATTCCATTAATATTGAATATTTACTAGATTAATGAACAATTTGTGAATATAGTTTTTTCCTTTTGTTTGAATAATTTTTATGATAAATTTCCACTAATTAGAATCCTGAGTTCAAGAATATGGGTTTTTTCTCTTTACATTTACTGACATATTTTTGTTGTGCTGTTCAGTCTCTCAAGTTGTGTCTGATCTTTGTGACCCCATAGACTGCATCATGCCAGCTTTCTCTGTCCTCCACTATCTCCCAGAGTTTACTCAAATTCATGTCCAGTGAGTCAGCGATGCTATCTGACCATCTCATGCTCTGCCACCCCCTTCTCCTTTTGCCTTCAGCATTTCTCAACATCAAAATCTTTTCCAATGAGACAACCCTTCACACATCAGGTGGCCAAAGTATTGGAGCTTCAGCTTCAGCACCAGTCCTTCCAATGAATATTCAGGGCTGATTTCTTTTAGAATTGACTGGTTTGATCTCCTTGCAGTTCAAGGGATTCTCAAGCGTCTTCAGCACCACGCTCAGCCTTCTGTATGATTCAACTCTCACATCCATACATGACTACTAGAAAAGCCATAGCTTTAACTATATGGACCTTTGTCAGTGGGGTGATGTCTCTGCTATTTAAAAAAAAAATTATATAAACTTGTACTTTATTATTGACCAATATTGCTCAAATATCTACAATGTTGAAAGAATAAAATATAACCAAAGAATAGAATGAAAATGTCCACTCATTTATGGCAGTTGACACATAGAAGGTCACATACCCAGAAGGTTCTGGTGCTTGGTTTAATACTCTGTTGTGACCATGTTCAAAGTTTTAATAATTTCATTTTTGAGTTTGTGATTTGTAAGTGAGCCCAATGAGACAATAAAGCAAAAGAAATAGGATCAAAAGATGATAGCATGTCTGCAGTTCCTTGGCCCCTCATTTGTACATAGCAGCATATAGCATTCCCCATGTCTTATGATCGCAAAGTTTCGATGCACCTACAAAGTGTGGGAGCTACGTGAAATTCAAATAAAGGTAAGCCCACTAAGCTTATGCCTGAGTGAGGATACTAACAGCCCTGAGAAATCACATCTTTTCAATCAAATCAGAATTTGCTTCAAATGCAGAAGAAGACAGTACACTCTAAGAAAGATGAGCCACCTAGGAACTCTATCATATCATTTCTTATCAATGTTCCACTCCTATAATGGCCAACCATTTGCATTGGAAATGATGATGGTAAAAAAATGAAAGATATGTCAACCCATAGTTCTTTTTCTTTTCAGTCCTTCCTTAGATATAAATAAGCTGAAGATGGTGTTGATAAAATGTGCAAATGTCAAGAAATGAAAAAAACAAAACAGTTGCCTAGGGTTGTACATCATTCACTCTCTTGGTGAAAACAATTTAAAAAAATGCAGGTATGAACTATGGAAATACAAATTGTGCAATTTTTGTGAGCTATGTATAAATCAAATGTTTTTATATTTACATATAAACAGTGAAATTCATGCTAACTTAAAATCTTTAATATTCCATACTAGAACAGCATTAAGTAGCAAATAAAAAAAGAAAGAGAATGCTTTCTATTTTAGTACACTTAATGTCACTTTTTTCCTGCTTTTTGAACCAGGAGTCATACATTTTCCCTTTGCACTGAGGCCCGCAAAT
Organism: Aepyceros melampus; assembly: GCA_006408695.1. Lineage (NCBI taxonomy): Eukaryota > Metazoa > Chordata > Mammalia > Artiodactyla > Bovidae > Aepyceros > Aepyceros melampus. The sequence goes on along the minus strand of SJXQ01000572.1, from coordinate 544,124 downwards.
TATGTAGCCAGTCCTGTCTTTAAGTATTGAGAAGCTGTCAAGTTTATGGTAGCGGATACATGTTTTCAAAATTCTGATTTTAACTTGAAAGCTCACTTTTTATCATTGGCCACAAATACTGTCAGTTGCTTGCCTTGAAGTGACAGGCTCACTTCATTTTTTTTGAGAAAATGTCTGCCAAATACTCAAGTCTGAATAACCATAGTTTCTTTCAAGAAGAACAGTATTTCATTTTGAAATAAAGGGGAGAGTTCAGCTCTCAACAATTGCACAATGAAATAGCCATCACCTTTGGTATACAGCTGAGCTGCTTTGTGCATATTTTTTCATAATAATATTAAAAAGACTTGTACTCAAAAATTGAGGTTGAATAAAATTAAAAAATTTTACTGCTCTATCCAAGGCCTTTTTCTCCCTTTCCTGTATATGTATGACAATGAAGAAATGTCTACCAGTATTGTTTACTACTACTTTGATTCCAGGTAAGACTACTACTTTGATTCCAGGTAAGCAGTGTATCCTCCCATGGTATTTGCATCATCTGTGTAAATGTCAACACATTTTTTTTAAGTACATGATTTTTTAGTATTATTATGACAATTTTGATAACACGAGCTCCAGAAAGAGGGTCTCCGGGGCCTTCAGTTCAGTTCAGTTCAGTCACTCAGTCGTGTCTGACTCTTTGCGACCCCATGAATCGCAGCACACCAGGCCTCCCTGTCCATCACCATTTCCCGGAGTTCACTCAGACTCACATCCATCGAGTCAGTGATGCCATCCAGCCATCTCATCCTCGGTCGTCCCCCCTCCTCCTGCCCCCAATCCCTCCCAGCATCAGAGTCTTTTCCAATGAGTCAACTCTTCACATGAGGTGGCCAAAATACTAGAGTTTCAGCTTTAGCATCATTCCTTCCAGAGAAATCTCAGGGCTGATCTCCTTCTAAATGGACTGGTTGGATCTCCTCGCAGTCCAAAGGACTCTCAAGAGTCTTCTCCCAATCAAAAAATGGGCCAAAGAACTAAATAGACACTTCTCCAAAGAAGACATACGAATGGCTAACAAACACATGAAAAGATGCTCAACATCACTCATTATCAGAGAAATGCAAATCAAAACCACAATGAGGTACCATTTCACACCAGTCAGAATGGCTGCGATGCAAAAGTCAACAAGCAATAAATGCTGGAGAGGGTGTGGAGAAAAGGGAACCCTCTTACACTGTTGGTGGGAATGCAAATTAGTACAGCCACTATGGAAAACAGTGTGGAGATTCCTTAAAAAATTGCAAATAGAACTGCCTTATGATCCAGCGATCCCACTGCTGGGCATACACACCGAGGAAACCAGAATTGAAAGAGACACGTGTACCCCAATGTTCATCGCGGCACTGTTTGTAATAGCCAGGACATGGAAGCAACCTAGATGTCCATCAGCAGATGAATGGATAAGAAAGCTGTGGTACATATACACAATGGAGTATTACTCAGCTATTAAAAAGAATACATTTGAATCAGTTTTAATGAGGTGGATGACGCTGGAGCCGATTATACAGAGTGAAGTAAGCCAGAAAGAAAAACATCAATACAGTATACTTACACATATATATGGAATTTAGAATGATGGTAATGATAAACCTGTACGCAAGACAGCAAAAGAGACACAGTTGTATAGAATGGCCTTTTGGACTCTGTGGGAGAGGGAGAGGGTGGGATGGGTTGGCAGAGTGGCAATGTAACATGTGTGATATCATAAGCGAAACGAATTGCCAGTCCAGGTTTGATGCAGGATGCAGGATGATAGGGACTGATGCACGGGGATAACCCAGAGAGAGGGTGTGGGGCGGGAGGGTGGAGGAGGGGGTCGGGATTGGGAGTTCATGTACACTCATGGCTAATTCATGTCAATATGTAACAAAACGAATACAGTATTGTAAAGCAAAACAAACTAAAAAATAAAAATTAATTAAAAAATAAAAAAAAAATAAAAAAAAAAAAAAGAGTCTTCTCCAACACCACAGTTCAAAAGCATCAATTCTTCAGTGCTCAGCTTTCTTCACAGTCCAACTCTCACATCCATACATGACCACCGGAAAAACCATAGCTTTGACTAGACGGATCTTTGTTGGAAGTTTACAAACCACACTGAGAATAACTCCGCTAATTGACTTTTTGTAAAGGGGAAAATATCATATGTTATTTGAAATGCATTTTATACTTAAATAAGAAATTAATCTTCACTAAATCTCTAATCTGCAAATGGACAACAAACTTTCATTTTTGCATGTCAAATGAATATCTATCCCACATAAAAAGGTAAAATATAATAAGGGAAGAATATTTCCTCAGTCCAAAGAGCTTGACAGTGATAACCTTATTCTTTTGCTCTTTTGATAACCTTACTCTTTTGTTCTTTTACTCTTCATATTTTGACATGATGTCAAGAGAGTTTGTCTATTCTCTTATGCTTTTGAGTTGGCTAATCCCCACAAAAATGGTCGAAGACCTTGAAATATTTCTGCCAAGAAATAAGAAGCTAAAACTAATAAAGAAAATCAAAGCAAACTGAAATAATAGAGCTGACACTTTCACTCCTTAAGTGAACTTGTCTTCGGTCATGACATTAGGTTAAAATCCATAATGAACTAATCAAATATGATCAGAAGTCAGTCAAAGTGTATCAAAAAAACTATTTGATAGTGAAGGATGATGAATAACTCTAAAAAGTATATACTCTATTTGAAACTTTAAAGATATATGTATATATATAACACCTGTCTATAGTAAAACCATGAGTGTTTTCACTTATGAAAATTAGATAAATTAAATAAAATTATGTAAATACAAGTAAAAAGATTATCAATGATGTAGTGCATTAGGATCTCAGGATTAGTATTGAATCAGTTCTACACACATGAAGTCCATAGAGAAAAAAGAGGAGTACTCCAAGCAAATAATAATAAAAAGAAAACAGAAACCTAGTATAATAATACCAATATTAGAAAAATAGAATTCAAGGAAAATTTTTAATAGAAGAACATAAAATCCTGATAAAAAAACAACTCATAAAGAAACTACAATAATCATGAATGTGTGTCACTAAAACTATAATCTTGAAATATATGAAGCAAAATCAACATGATGGAGAAATTGACAAATCCACAAAATGGGAAAATGTTTATATCTCTCTTTCTGAAACTGATAGATAAAACAAATGAAAAATAATCAAGAACATTGGGGAAATGACCAACACTGTTAATAAGCAAGTGTTAATAAACTTGGTAAGGTCTATATGGGAATAACAGACCACCTGACCGGCCTCTTGAGAAAACTATATGCAGGTCAGGAAGCAACAGTTAGAACTGGACATAGAACAACAGACTGGTTCCAAACAGGGAAAGGAGTGCGTCAAGGCTGTATATTGTCACCCTGCTTATTTAACTTATATGCAGAGTACATCATGAGAAACGCTGGGCTGGAAGAAGCACAAGCTGGAATCAAGATTACCGGGAGAAATATCAATAACCTCGATATGCAGATGACACCACCCTTATGGCAGAAAGTGAAGAGGAATTAAAAAGCCTCTTGATGAAAGAAAGAGGAGAGTGAAAAAGTTGGCTTAAAGCTCAACATTCAGAAAACGAAGATCATGGCATCTGGTCCCATCACTTCATGGGAAATAGATGGGGAAACAGTAGAAACAGTGTCAGACTTTATTTTTTGGGGCTCCAAAATCACTGCAGATGGTGATTTCAGCCATGAAATTAAAAGATGCTTACTCCTTGGAAGAAAAGTTATGAGCAACCTAGACAGCACATTGAAAAGCAGAGACATTACTTTGTCAAACAAGGTCCATCTAATCAAGGCTATGGTTTTTCCTGTGGTCATGTATGGATGTGAGAGTTGGACTGTGAAGAAAGCTGAGCACCGAAGAACTGATGCTTTTGAACTGTGGTGTTGGAGAAGACTCTTGAGAGTCCATTCTAAAGGAGACCAGTCCTGGGTGTTCTTTGGAAGGAATGATGCTAAAGCTGAAACTCCAGTACTTTGGCCATCTCATGAGAAGAGTTGATTCATTGGAAAAGACTCTGATGCTGGAAGGGATTGGGGGCAGGAGGAGAAGGGGACGACAGAGGATAAGATGGCTGGATGGCATCACTGACTCGATGGACATAAGTCTGAGTGAACTGCAGGAGTTGGTGATGGACAGGGAGGCCTAGTGTGCTGCAATTCATGGGGTTGCAAAGAGTCGGACATGACTGAGCGACTGAATTGAACTGAACTGAACTGCAGGTCTAATAAAATTTGACATAAGTTGACCCTTGAACAATGTAGGGTTAGGGGTGCTGATCCTGTGAGCAGTTGAAAATACACCTATATTATAGTCCACCCTCTGCACCTGTGGTTCTTCCAACCCCTTGGATCCAATACCTACACACCATGTAGGACTGTGGTATTTACAACTGAAAAAAAATCTCCTTAAAAGTGAGCTCACACAGGTCATACCCATGTTATTCAAGGGTCAAGTGTATTCATAGTTTTCTACCCAGCACTATGAAATGGATATTCATTTAACTATTACAACAAAAAATTTAGAACAATCTGAATATTCAGATTATAAAAAGAATATAAAAAGAAACAAGATAAAAAAATACATTCAACCATTAAAAATAAATTTATATTGTGTCAATATTTTTAAGTGAAGAAAAAATGACGGAACAATGCATATAGTTTAACATGCTTGTGCGTGTGTGAGCGTGTGCTAAGTTGCTTCAGTGGTGTCCGTCTTTGCGACCCTATGTACTGTAACCCACTAGGCTCCTCTGTCCATGGGATTCTCCAGGCAAGAATACTGGAGTGGGTTGCCATGGCCTCCTTCAGGTTATCTTCTCAACCCAGGGATCAAACCCATATCTCTTATGTCTCCCGCATTGATGGGGGGCGGGGGGGTGTTCTTACCACTAGTGCCACCTGGGAAGCCCATAGTTTAACATGTGCATGTAAGAAAAAATCACACATATCAATAAAATATGTGTGAAAATAAATTTATGACAGGTGCTAATTAAACTATTGATAATAATTACCCTTGAGAAAGGACAAAGAAAAAGATTTACATTGTAATCATTTGCATAAGCCTTGTTTGAAATTTTTATGACAAGGAATTATGTAATAATAGGTACAATACAGACAGAGAAGAAGAAAATGTAGCTTTCCCTATCCTTGGGTAATGGTAGGATGCTACAGCAGAAAGCAAGCTCTTTATTGGCAAGACTGTGGAGAAAGAGGTGGTCTCATAATGTGAAAGTGTAAACTGATAGAAGGAAATTTGTTAGCACAATGATCACTGACATCATCTAAATGTTTTCTGGTTAACAATTGCATATTGAGCTGTGTTAAATCAAACTCATTCCTGATAGTCACAGAAGTAAAAATCAATTTATAAAAGGTTACAATTGATGTCAGTAAAACAAAGAGGGTTTGTACAATTAGTAAATACATATAAGTTCTATCATAAATGTATTTTGAAGGGGCAGGGTAAGGAATGGTTCTCCTGAGAAAAGGAATACCTCTGACATCATGTTATACAAATCTGATGAAATCTAGAATTATTATGCTTTATTTTCTCATTAATACTCTTTTAGCACAAAATATTCATTGTTATTACTTTCTTGGGCTCCAAAATCACTGTGGATGGTGGCTTCAGCCATGAAATTAAAAGACACCTGTTCTTTGGAAGAAAAGCTATGACAAATCTAGATAGCATATTAATAAGCAGAGACATCACTTTTCCCACAAAGCTCCATATAGTCCAAGTCATGGTTTTTCCAGTAATCATGTATGGATGTGAGGTTTGGACCATAAAGAAAACTGACCGCTGAAGAATTGATGCTTTTGAACTGTGCTGTTGGAGAAGACTCTTGAGAGTACCTTGGACTTCAAGGAGATCAAACCAGTCGGTCCTAAAGGAAGTCAACCTTTAAATACATGAAAAGATCTTTAGGGGTGTTGTGACAAACAGTGATCCAGAGAAAAAGAAACTGTAATATCACTAACATTAACCTGGCTTCAATTCAGTATTATTTCATTTAAAAAGTGATAAGCCAGCAGCAAAGAGCTAGTTAATTAATCAGTCAATATTACACTAAAATAACTGTTTACAAATGTTTGAATCTGTATTTGAGGACTGTTAGAGAATAAGCTTAAAGAAAACATCAAAGATATTTTGAGAAAAGGATTAAAAAGTGTGAGAAAATAATTATTTGCCTCTATAAACAGAGCAGAAAAAAAATTAATGAGCATAAATCCAAAAAAAAAAAAGGAAAGAAAATAAGTTCCAGTACATCCACATAAGCCAAATCTTTCAAACAAACTGAAATTTCAAAGAACATTCACAGACCAAATATCAGCTTTAGGAAAAACAATGAAATGTAATGACAACTAGCAAGTGAAAAAAAAAGAACACCTTATTTTCCATATATAATGTCAATTTAATCCCAATATATCCCAATATTTAAGAAACAAAACCTGTGAGCTTTTAAAAATAAAGATATGGAAAATAAAATCTAACTGATAATTTGGAAAATTTTATTTTATATTATTAACAGGAGATGATACATTAGAACTTCATTTCAAGGAAACAGATTCTAATTTCATGCACAGATGTTTTGGAAAAATCAATAGGTCACAAGCTGTTATTTGACTAAATTGGCCCTCTCTTTGAACTGAAAACCAACTGTTTGCCTGCCAGAAAGGAGGACTCTTCATAAATGAATAAATAAATGGAAAAAGTAAGAATGGATGAATGCATGATGATGAATATATTTTCAAGTTCAATTAGATATTAAATATAGTAGTCATTAAAAATAATGAAATTTTTTACATTAAAAGGATAAATAATAATTAAAAAAAAACCTGTTTCTCTGATAAAAGTCCCTAAATAAGAACCAAAATATAGCTGGGAATACACAGATGGACAGGATATTAATGAAGTATACAAATAAATAGAGCAAAGAAAAGAACTGATTTAAATATGAGGAGAGTTTAACTGGCCATTACACAAAATAAAGGACACCGAGTTTGTAATCAACCCAAATCTATTGTCTTCTATTTAAATTCCAAACTAATTGAGAGTTAGGACTTCTGATGTAGTAATTGATGAACACAGATCAAAAGGATTTATAAGTAATGGGACAGTTCTGAGAGCCCCAAATGACAGCTGAATATGACAGAGATGCCAAAGGAAAAAGCTCAAATTTCTTGCATCTCTAAACACTGAAATGGCTGTTTCCTTCTCAGCATGAGCATGTTTAGATGTCCGAGAATTTATTACACAGATAGAAACATAATCCTTTTTTTTCAGTTGGCATTAAGCAAGGGAGATCTCTCATATAGAGCCAATTCTAATTTTTTAATCTCAAGGCAATGAGTCTTAATTATTCCCTGTAAATTAATTATTTGAGAAAAAATAGCATGCACTAGTGTGGGCCACAGTCACCAGACGCTGGGAAGAGTTAATGGGCAGCTGGCCTATTACCAGTGAAGGAGGAAAGCCTTTGGCCTGAGTCCTTAAATTTTATCCAACTCACTTGTTAGATCCTGTTTTAAAAAAATCAGAGAAGCATGGAAATTACATGGTAAATGCAAAGGAAATATTTATGATACAGTAAAATTTCAAAACTGGTATATACACTATGATGACAAGCATTCAAGGATGTCATAAATGTGGGGAAAAAAAGACTAGAAGAAATTACAGAAAACTTTTTAAAAAATGGAGTGGGTTAGTGGGATTATGCAACTTTTTTCCTTTGCGATATTTATCAAACTTTTTTGATGATGTAATGTCATTATTAAAATTTTTAAATATAATGAAAAAAATCATTTTAAGATTATTTAGATTGAAGGAGACTTTGTATTGTTCATTAAAAAAAAATACCAGTGTGCAACTTGAATTCTCCCCAAAGGACTTACATTTTAAAACAGTTAGACAAAACTAACAAGCACATGTTTCCAATCAACAAATGACAGGACCTTGACTAGCTATCTATAATATTATTCACCTTGTTTAAAATAAAAATTAGTCAGAGTTATAGTTATTTTGTTTCAGTTTTTTTATTTTGCCTTACTGCAAAGCTAGAGATGCTAGACAAACTGGTAGACATCATAATTTCTTACCTATATAGAGGTATTAGTGAGAATAAATGTCATAAAATAATAGCAAGAAAAATGCTAAGCCTTGCTGTACCACTAGAGAATAACAGTAGCAAAGCTTCTTTTGGGCTCCCCAGCTGGCTCAGTGGTAAGGAATCTGCCTGCCAATCCTGAGATGTGAGTTTGATCCCCAGGTCTGGAACATACCCTGGACAATGAAATGGCAATCTACTCCAGTATCCTTGCCTGGAAATTCCACTGACAGAGAAGCCTGGAGAGTTACAGCCCATGGGGTTGCAAAGAGTCAGACATGACTTAGTGACTAAACAACAATACAAAAAGTTTCTTTCACAGACTCTTGATCTACGAATTCCCATAGAGCTGAGTACCAGGGCAACTGTGTCCATCACCAACAAATGCCTACGAAGTTGTGCCGAATCATTTTCATCTGTGTATTTATTTATCTAATGGCCTGTATACCTGCTGTGTTTGTCTTTATTTTGGGTGGTGTGTTACAAACGTCATTAGCTTTCTTATAAGGTACACTAACTACCGTACCATGCATAAAATAAATAAGCTACAAAGATACATTGTGCAGCACAAGAAATATAGCCAGTATTTTATAACCATGAAGGGAATCTATAAAGTTTTGAATCACTATGATATACACCTGAAACTAGCATAATATTGTAAATCGACTATACATCAGTTTTTAAAAGGTGGTAAAAATATTGTAAGTTGTAGGAGGTGGTACTGATGGTGTTGTTATGATTTATAAATGGATTTGTGAATAGCCCTTCAGGTAACCATCTATTAATAATCAGTTCAGTTCAGTCGCGCAGTCATGTCCGACTCTTTGCGACCCCATGAATCACAGCACACCAGGCCTCCCTGTCCATCACCAACTCCCGGAGTTCACTCAGACTCACGTCCATTGAGTCCATGATGCCATCCAGCCATCTCATCCTCAGTCGTCCCCTTCTCCTCCTGCCCCCAATCCCTCCCAGCATCAGAGTCTTTTCCAATGAGTCAACTCTTCGCATAAGGTGGCCAAAGTACTGGAGCTTCAGTTTTAGTATCATTCCTTCCAAAGAAATCCCAGGGTTGATCTCCTTCAGAATGGACTGGTTGGATCTCCTTGCAGTCCAAGGGACTCTCAAGAGTCTTCTCCAACACCACAGTTCAAAAGCATCAATTCTTCTGCGCTCAGCCTTCTTCACAGTCCAACTCTCACATCCATACATGACCACAGGAAAAACCATAGCCTTGACTAGACGGACCTTAGTCGGCAAAGTAATGTCTCTGCTTTTGAATATACTATCTAGGTTGGTCATAACTTTTCTTCCAAGGAGTAAGCGCCTTTTAATTTCATGGCTGCAGTCACCATCTGCAGTGATTTTGGAGCCCAAAAAAACAAAGTCTGACACTGTTTCTACTGTTTCCCCATCTATTTCCCATGAAGTGATGGGGCCAGATGCCATGATCTTCGTTTTCTGAATGTTGAGCTTTAAGCCAACTTTTTCACTCTCCTCTTTCACTTTCAACAAGAGGCTTTTTAGCTCCTCCTCACTTTCTGCCATAAGGGTGGTGTCATCTGCATATCTGAGATTATTGATATTTCTCCCAGCAATCTTGATTCCAGCTTGTGTTTCTTCCAGTCCAGCATTTCTCATGATGTACTCTGCATATAAGTTAAATAAGCAGGGTGACAATATACAGCCTTGACGTACTCCTTTTCCTATTTGGAACCAGTCTGTTGTTCCATGTCCAGTTCTAACTGTTGCTTCCTGACCTGCATACAGATTTCTCAAGAGGCAGGTCAGGTGGTCTGGTATTCCCATCTCTTTCAGAATTTTCCACAGTTTATTGTGATCCACACAGTCAAAGGCTTTGGCATAGTCAATAAAGCAGAAATAGATGTTTTTCTGGACTCTCTTGCTTTTTCCATGATCCAGCGGATGTTGGCAATTTGATCTCTGGTTCCTCTGCCTTTTCTAAAACCAGCTTGAACATCAGGGAGTTCACAGTTCAAGTATTGCTGAAGTCTGGCTTGGAGAATTTTGAGCATTACTTTACTAGCATGTGAGATGAGTGCAATTGTGCGGTAGTTTGAGCATTCTTTGGCATTGCCTTTCTTTGGAATTGGGATGAAAACTGACCTTTTCCAGTCCTGTGGCCACTGCTGAGTTTTCCAAATTTGCTGGCAAAGACCCAATTAGATAGTATAATTACTCAATGAAACAAGGAGTTAGAGAAAAGTAAGCCATGGCCTGGGAAAAATGGGAGATATGAGAGACAGAAAATCAGCTGGAGGAGTTAAACTCACACATGTAGGATAATGACAGAGGAACAGTAAAATCAGGGGGAGACCTATCTGAAAGTGCATCGAGCTTTGGCATTAACTCCAAGCATCGTATTCATAGGAGGACTGGTGGTATGGAGAAATGGAGCATTGTTAAGGACAAACTGAGAACTTTGTTTAAAGTCACACTGAATTTTTCAGTTTTGAAGAAACTTCCAGAGAAGCTTTCTTGTAGGATGTTTGAACTAAAGGGCTGGAGCTTAATGGAGAGATTTGGCAAAAGATCAGGATTTAGGAGCAACTGATTATAGATGAAGATTTAAAACAAAAATAAAGGACAGTAGCTTCTACAAAGTGAAGTTTTAGAACAGAAGGTCAAGGGATAAAATTGGAATCTTCTGATTGTTGACAGACTGGAGGAGAATGAGGAGCTAGAGATAGTGGAAAGGAGTAAAAGAAAAAGTGAGGAGTAGGGCAAAAGGGAGTTTGGGAGGGACTGAATCTGTCAACAGAACAATAGCACTGAGCTATCAAGGAATATACAGCGTAAGAATTATATAGCACTAAGGGAGCTGGAAATCTCCCAGCCATCACTCAGGAAGAAGCTTTACATATTTGGGGCTTTCAACCTGCATTTGAGGATATTAGGTTGGCCCCTTCACTGGAAATTCGATGCTTATGAGATGGTTTAGAAAAACTTTCATGTAAAAGGATGTGCGTATGTTCTATATAAGCCTCATAGGAAGAATAAAACAGCTGGAGAAACTGCTTCCAGGGCCTTGTCGAAGTTAACTCATGGATTGAAAGATGAATCATTAGCTTATATCTATCATTGCCCAAATCATTATTTTTGTCCAACTGGCTTTGAAACAACCCCTGTTGAGGTGAATAAAGCATTTAGCAGGGGTCCCCTCATACCACAGGAAGCAGAATATTGAATCTTAATTGAAGAATCAAGCAGAAAAATCCTGCTATTCACTGTACAAAATAGGCAGATATTATTACTGATCTAAACACTCAAAATCCAGAATATCTATATATCTGGCACCTAGAGAGGGGGCTGCAGTATCAGAAAACAAAGAAGGTTGGAGGAAATTTGCATTGCATCCTAACATTCCAGAGACTTGGCTGGCAAAGATTTGGCCTTTGGAACTTTCCATTTGGAACCATCAGACAGGAATCACAGCCTCTAACACATGCCTAGGGAACTGCCAAATCTGAGAGTGAAGACAATATCTCCAAGAAGCAGCATAGATGCCTGGGCCAGTCTTTCAGTGCTAGTTTCCATCAGGACTCAATATGGAAAAAGATGTCCAGTATCCACAAGAGAAGGAACAGTGGCTACCTACCATGGTTACAGTGATTATCATGGGAATGATTGATGACACTGGGTACCTACAATGGGTGTCATACACACAGCTGGTCTATGCAGGACTGCATTAAGGCAGTATGAGATTTTAAAGTGAAAGTGAAGTCACTCAGTCGTGTCCGACTCTTTGAGACCCCATGGACTGTAGCCTACCAGGTTCCTGCCTCCATGGGATTCTCCAGGCAAGAGTACTGGAGTGGGTTGCCATTCCCTTAAGTCTGCGTTAAATAGGAACAGATCTTGTGGTACAAAACATAACCTTGTAGTTCCTCCAGTAAATAAGCTTGTGTATGATTGTGCTGTCTGTGCTTAGTTACTCAGTCATGTCTGACTCTTCGCGACCCCATGGACTGTAGCTCATCAGGCTCCTCTGTCCATGGGGATCCTCCAGACAAGAGTACTGGAGTGAGTTGCCACGCCCTCCTGCAGGGGATCTTTCCAACCCAGGGATCAAACCCAGGTCTCCTGCATTGCAGGCAGATTCTTTACCATCTGAGCCACTAAGGTGATTTCAGACATATAAACAGATAAGCACAGATATTTTTGTCCTTTTAAAGTTAAGAATATTAAACATTATGGACAGTTTTACAAAGTCCAATAAAATTACATATAAACAAATCAGACACAGTTTCACTCAATACCATCACGATTTGAAATACTTAAGCATGAAGTGTTTTCTTATGACTGGTGGTTTAGTTGCTAAATCGTGTCCGACTCTTGCAACCCTGTGGACTGTAGCCTGTAAGGCTCCCCCGTCCATGGGATTTTCCAGGCAAGAATACTGGAGTGGATTGCCATTTCCTTCTCCAGGGGATCTTCCAGACCCAGGATTCGAACCCAGGTCTCCTGCATTGCAGGCAGATTCTTTACCAACTGAGCCATAAGGGAAGCCCAGACCCCCAGATATTTGTTGCAGTTCTATTCCTAAGCTCAAAATTTAAGGTACTAACTCTCTGCCTTTAAAAAGAAAATTGGGGCTGTTGACTTCTAGTTTTTCTCTTGTGGTTAAAGCCCATTTAAAACAATTTAGTGAGTCTAGAAATTCTTTTTACTTGTGGCAGTATCTTGCCTGCCTCATATTTTTCCCTATTAACTTTCTCAGGATTCTCAATAAAGAGGCAAAAGAGAAAAGACTCCAGGCACTGATCTTTTCTGCTGGTGCAGATGGGTGACTTAGCACATCACCTCAGGTGTTCTGGACCTTCTTGGTATGTTGTTGTTATATATATTGACAAGAACTTTAGGTCTTGACTTCTGTAAGTCTACAATAAACCTTGGTTTAGGGATAGAGTAAACAAACATGTGGGCTTCCCTGGTGGCCTAGTGTAAAGAACCAACCTGTCAATGCAAGAGACGTGGGTTTGATCCCTGGGTTGGGAAGATCCCCTGGAGAAGGAAATGGCAACCAACTCCAGTTTTCTTGCCTGGGAAATCCCATGGACAGAGGAAGCTGGCAGGCTACAGTCCATGGGGTGGCAAAGAGCTGGACGCAACTTAGTCACTAAAACAACAAAAACAACATCAAGGAATAAGGGGCTTCCCTGATGACTTAGCCAGTAAAGAATCTGCCTGCAATGCAGGAGACACAGGAAACATAGATTTGATCCTGGGTCCAGAAGATCCCCTGGAGGAGGGCATGGAAACCCACTCCAGCATTTTTGCCTAGAGAATCCCATGGACAGAGGAGCCTGGTGGGCTACAGTCCATAGGGTCACAAAGAGTCAGACTTGACTGAAGTGACTTAGCCGGCATGCACACAAGGAATTCAGTATGGCTGCAGCATAAAGTATGTGTCAGAAAATGTATTCAGTGAAGAAAGCAAATGTCACCTTCCTTGAAAAGGATTCTGGCTTAATGGCAGGAATAACTTTTGTTACTCACCCTAGAAATAGCTTCTGTGAGAGCTAAATCAGTTTATATGCTTCAAGACATAGTTCTGTATTCCTCTGCAGGTACCCCTCCCCCTCCACTGCACATGCTTGATGTGTATTGACAAAAATTAAGTAGAACTGAATCTTGACACAGCTGGCTGGGCATAAAGTGCTTTCTATTATGCAAACTTCTCCCTGCCAGTGTTTACCCACCAAACATAAATTGAAGAGCTAGTTAAGCACTTATGTAACAAACAGGAGGAATCAACCAATGCAATTCTGAATCTCTTTTTTAAAATATGTTTTAAACTAAAGGATAGCCTTATTATAATTGTTTGGAGAAGTGTTCTGCAGCTTACACCTTCCTTTTAAATATATAATAAAGTGCTAAAGAGTCTTCTCTTGCAGGCAAAATCAATGCTCCTAGCTATAAGATATGAAAGGTAAAGTTATTTTATTTTCTGTGAATACATTTGAAGTACTGATACTTGCTGGAAATATTTGTTTACCAAGTCTCTTGCCAATTCATGTATATATTCATTCAACAACATTTTACTATATATTATACCACTTAAGTACCAGAAACCATGCAATGTATCTGACATAACAGGCAGTGAAAACAGAAACAATCCCTAATCATGTTGAGCTCAAAGTTAAATTACACAAATAAATATATAAACACTGAAGCTTTTTGTAGAAAAGGAAAATATGATTTTATGAGAGCATAACACATATATTTTAAAAATAGCCTGATTTGGAGATTGGTGAAAGCTTTCCTTAAAAATTATACTTATGTTATAATCTAAACATTGAGTAAGCATTAATTTGAAGGATAAATAAGACTCTTTCAGACCAAGTCTACTGGGAATTTGCTAAGAGAGATTCCAGGTGCTCTCACCACACACAAAAACAGATACCTATGCAAGGAACGAGATATTAATTAGTAATCATTTCATTGGGTGCTCAGATGCTTCAGCACTGACTCTATGCAGTCCTAACTGCAGTCCACCAGGCTCCTCTGTGCATGGGATTCTCCAGGCAAGAATACTGGAGTGGGTTGCCATGCCCTCCTTCAGAGGATCTTCCCAACCCAGGGATCAAACCCATGTCTCCTGTATTGCTGGCAGATTATTTAGTGCTGAAACACCAGGGGAGTCCAATCATTTCATTATGTATATGTAAATCAAACCATCACGATGTACACCTCATGTGTATACAATTTTCATTTTAAAAAGATTAAGTGCGGAGATGCTGTGGCTACAGGAAACTGGCAATGTTATCTTCACGTACCTATCCTCATCATATGCCCTTGTAATTGGAGTGCAGAATGATGTGGCAGAACTCCCTGTGGTCTTCTGAGAATGATATAAATCAGAGATCATAGGATAAATAGGCTTCACCTTGAGAAAGGAGTCAGATTACTTCCTGCCAGTAGATCAGGGGAGAGCTATCTTTCTTTAAGGAATTCTGTAAGGGGCCCTCTACCAACTCTGTTCCCTGAAGTCTTCATTCCCAGAAAAGAAATGGATCTAGCAAAAGTCTCCCACCAGGATACAGAGAGCAGGAAGATTTCTTTGGTGGTTTCCAAAAAAGGAAGATGTTAGTATGAGACCAGATCAAATGATTGGTTTTAAACA
The DNA here is from genome assembly GCA_006408695.1 of Aepyceros melampus. NCBI lineage: Eukaryota > Metazoa > Chordata > Mammalia > Artiodactyla > Bovidae > Aepyceros > Aepyceros melampus. Next base: position 528,800 of record SJXQ01000572.1, on the reverse strand, counting down.
TCTAAAAATATATATATCTTGTCCTAGACTAAATAAAAATGAGGCAGCATAAGGCAGTACAAATACTTAACTTTCTCAGGTTTATGAATGAAGATTCAGAGCAAAAGAAGCAGTGAACAGCCACAAAGATGTAGTCTAGGCCTTTTTATGCCAGGAGAACTCAGGCACAAGGAAACATATTATCCTTTCCTTCAGAGAGTGACAGAGAAAGATATTTTCTGACTGCCTATTGCATTTATTTCATTTTCTTAATGTAGCATCTCCCAGTACATGGTTTCACATTTGTTTGTGCTCATGTAGCCAGCTGTGCATTTTTACAGAAAAAGATCCGAGCTTTGAAAAAGAAGCAACATTTTTCACCAAAATGTAAATTCCTGAACAGATCGCTCTTCCCTGAAATATAAAATGTGAATAACAATTTTTCTTTCAACATTTCGTAAAAGCCTTGTAATGGTTATCTCTCAAGCAGCTAAACCCAAACGAGGTTCTCTCTACAGATCAAATCACTTCAATGAGCCAATCAGGGCAACAGAAATGTCAGTAATTGCTATCCTTTTATCTGAAGTCCTGTCTTGATGTCTTAAAAAAAAAAAAAAAAAATCAAACTAGTCTCCAAAATCTCATCAAAGAAAATCAGTCAATGTGGTAGCCAGAATGGTATTACAGAATCTGTGTTTTCATTTTTGATTAAAGTTTACATAAAGCTATTCAGAATCCAGACTTACTGCTATCTAAAATTTTAAACCATCCAAATGCTGTTCTGTGTTTAGAGTGTGCTTGCACACAGATGGACAGTCCAAAAGAGCTATACTCCCTCTGACAACTGGTTCAGTGAATTCTTGAATGATCCCAAAGAAGAATTTATGTTGCTGTCCCTGTGGCCAAACTTCTGCTGTGTGACCACCCCATGGATTTGTAGCAATCAACTCACCAAGTAGGCCCCTGTAAAGCATTCAATCAGTTCTCAGAGTTTTCTTCTCCCTCACAGTTTTATCCACTACTATATGATAGGGAGCATTTTTCCCTCATTACCAGCTCACATTCAATTCTCATGCTCCTTTTGGTAAAGATTCTCTTGCATCAAGGCTGTTAGAAGGAGTGGTACATATCAGGCAATGCCTGCTTCATTCCCTGTGAGCATCAAACAACTGTCATTCTGCTAAATGAGTTGTCATTAGCAGGCAGAGCTGTCTGGAGCCACACAGAGAGAAATCTAACTGAAGTAATGACTGTTGCAGGGGCCCTGATAGAGTTTAGAGGCTAGGGGTCCCCTTCCCCCACTTTCTAGTACCTTAAGCAGTCTTTCTAGAGTGGGGATGTTTGTCCTGGGACTGGTGACCTCAATTTACATCTGAAATGTGGCAAAGTACTTCACCTATAGCATGAATATTCCCTCCTCTTAGCGAGCATTATTGGCAGGCACCTCATACACTGCCAAGCATGTACCAGAGTTGGGAATGATGAATAAGTTAGGATGACTTGCAAATATAAATTAGTAATGGTATCCTTAATTCACTTTAGAATTTCTGTGGGAAATTATGGCCTCAGCTTCCTTGGTCTTCTTTTATAGTTTTATTATGGTAATTTCAATATTAACTGCCAATTGAGACTTTATCATATTAATGAATGTTCAACCCCCAGACACCTGTCTCTCTCTCTTTCTTTCTTTCATACAAATGGTACATCTTCATATGCCCATATTTCATTTTCTCATGCCAAAATTTGTATTTTGTGGTTTATTGCTTTTCTATTGAACTCCTAAATTTGGACGAAACTCAAAAATAGTCATATTTGTGATGTAATTGCACTTTTCTAGAGATGAAAAGGTTATCACACATTGATTCAAAAAAACATTAATTATTAATAGATCCCTCTGAGAGCAGTTGTTCCCCACTTGAAGTCTCTAGTACTTAGAGGCTCACAAAGATATTAATGGAAATCTTCAAATTGCTTTAAATATTTCAAAAGTTAGTACTTATGTACTTGCCCAAAACAAGACTGCCTATAATGGACTAACTAAAATGTCAAGTTCCTTCTTTTGGCTGGAGTTATATCATTCCTTCAAAATTCCCAAGGTAATCTCAGCCATTTTACCATTCCCTCCCATGGATATATTATTGTACATAATACCTACTGATATGCTATTGTTGTTGTCATTTATTCGCTAAGTTGTGTCCAGTTCTTGTGACCCCATGGACCATTGCCTGCAAATATCCTCTGTCCATGGGATTTCCCAGGCAAGAATATTGGAGTGTGAGCCATTTCCTTTACCAGAGGATCTTCCTGATCCAGGAATCAAACCTGTGTCTCCTGCTTGGCTGCTGGATTCTTTAGCACTGGAGCTGCCTGGGAAGCCCACTGATATGCTCTATATCATAACTAAATGAATCCTTGATTATAGCCTTCTGCACTAATTTTCACATAATACCTGATAAACCCTAAACTTCATTACATAGCATAGTCAGGATAAGAACATTAACCTCAAATATAGAGGAATTTGTGAAAAAACAAAGTTTGCAATCCCTTTACCAGAGTCATCAGCTAGTTAATGAAGAGCAGAGAGCAGCAGTGCTGTCTGGAGATGAGGAGCTGGGCTGTCACCCAGGCTCCTCTACCAGCCCCTTCATCAATTTCTCAATATTCATCAACTTCACAATATTCAATGCAAATATAAATCTGGGTAAAGTGACAGTCACTATGTCAGGTATCTATGAACATTTATCTCAGACTGGTGATAAGCTCTTACTGGCATTCACACTTTTTAAAATAAAAGTGAGGAAAAGAATTATATTAAATAAGTGTAACTTGTTGAACAAAATCTTTCAGAGTATAAACTCCACTGATGAGGGTTTAAGAATAACAAGAGGGGTCTTGGAAGGTAGAAAGTGTGAGATTCAGCATTCTAATCTATTTACTCATGATCATTTTATTTTTATTGAGATATAATTGGCATATAACATTGTATTAGTTTTATGTGTACAACATAATGATTTCATATATGTATATATTACAAAATGATTATCACAATATGCATATTTTTTAAACCAGACTACTTTAGCTAGCAAAACTTGCTTGCAAGTGCATAATAGATCTTAAATATTGTGGTTATGCATTATCACAATAGTTAAGATTCATTTATCAGTTGTAATAGTTACAATTATTTTTCTTATGATGAAAACATTTAAGTTCTATTTTCTTAATAACTTACAAATATACAATACAGTTTCATTAACCACAGTCATCATGTTGTATATTACATACTCAGAACTTACTTATAACTGGAAGTTTGTACCTTTTTGACCACCATGGAATGAATGAAGGTGATTAATGATCATTTATCTCTAACTTTTGTTCTTGATAAGGTGGAGAAAATGCAGAAAACTACAGACAGGAATATAACAGCCTATATTTAAACCCTCACTGAATTAATGGAAGTTTATATTTTGTCATTTTTTGCTTAATTTATTTTATAAAATAACAAAGCTTTTTAAGTTAACATTAAAACCCTTTTTATCTCTTCTCCAATCCCAGGTCCCACATTTCTTCCCCAAACTCAACCATTGCCATGAATTTATATTTTCCTAATGAAGTCACAAAGAGTCAAACACGACTTAGCAGCTAAATGACAACAATCTATGTTTTGAAGCTTTTGTTGAATATATTTGTGTGTCCTTAAATAGTATATATTATTGCTTTATGTGAATTTTAAATTTTACCCAAATACTATCATACTTTAGATATTACTTGGCACTTTGCTTTTATTAAACTCAACATTGTGTTTTAAATATTAGGTTAGCTTAGGTTTAGCTTTATTTTATTACTGAATAGTAATTATACAATTTATCTTAATGTTCTTACTAATGGACATTCAGGTTATTTCCTAATTTTTGTGGCTACAAACAATACTGCACTAAAAATAGTTATGTGTGTCTCCTGACGCACATGTCTAGAAGCAAGATGCTTAGGTAAAAATACAACAAATTGAAAGTCTTCCAATGGTTCTAGGATAAAAATCCACAGGGTTTAGATGATAAAAAGAGCTCATTAAAGCATGGGAAAGAAACAACAGTATCTCTTTTGGTAACAGAACAGTCTTGATGAGGAGGTTAATATGTTTTAAATGGTGTCTTCACAAAATATATTTAAACAGAACTAAGAAAAACTACATTTAATTTTTGATTACAGAATACCACTCCTTTCTGTGAGAGAAAACCCTTCCAAGCAGGTAAAGGGATTACAGACATATTCAGTTTCTGACAAGAGAGTGTTCTCACCCCTGCATCCTCCCTTCTGGATCTGGTCTGAGTTCTGAATCTTTAGCATCACCTTTCCAGCATATCCCTCTACTCTAGCCATACCGCCCCACTTACCACACTCTAAACAAAACGTCTAGTGATATTTCACCTCTTCCATGCCTTTGCTCCTGGTGCGCCCAGCCTGGAGAGCCCCTGCTCTGGTTCATGGTGTTTTTCTCTCCTTTCCATTCCTGTAATCTTAGTCTGAGCATCTCACTCATACTTAATCACTGGCATCCTTGTTGCAAGTGACATATGTTTTGACATAATGCAAATCAGGTCTTCAAGATCTCAGCCAAGCAGTTTTCAGATTCCGCTGCCTTCAAGTTACAGGGATGTATAACAATGATACATTTATCCTAGTCTTTTTCCTCAGAAGTGGAACTTTTCTTTCAAGGTTTTGTGAGTCATAACAATGGTACCCATGTTAATGAGACTACTGTATTAAACATAATACTACTGTAATAAACATAACCATCATTTGTGAATAGTTTCCTATGGCTCCAGGTCTGTGCTAAATATTCGATATGTGCTATTTCATCAATTCTTAAATGGCTCTGAAGAAATGAAGGCGCAGAGAGATTAAATAAGTTGCTTTAGGTCACACAGCTGGTAGGCTGCCGAGTCAGGCTTCAAACACAAGTCTGTCTCATTTCACAACCTGATCACTTTACATGCCTTCCCTGTTAATAATTAAAGAAATATGTTCCCTTTCTCTATAGAAAGCTATTAAAAAGTGCAATATCCAAGGAAGGAAAAGCAGTAGGGAGGAGTAACAAGAGTGTTAAACCTGGATCCACTTCACCTTGAGTTTAAATTCTACCTCTATTATTTACTAGCAGCATGGAAAGCTATTGCTTACAGTCCTAGTTTCCTTAAGATAGAACGTCCCCCAAGATCCTTGTCTGTTGATACACAAATAATATGCAGTCTTTGTAGATTTTCTTATTCTGTGTTGTCATAGCATTTGTTGCATTTCTCTGTTTCAGTAGCTACATTATATCATTCTTCTGCATATTTTTTCATTATATCCATTTTTTACTACTTGATATGTTGGGGGCTTCCCAGGTGGCACAGTGGTAAAGAATCTGCCTACCTAAGAATAAAGTCACCATATGACCCAACAATACCACTTTTAGGCAGATACCCTGAGAAAACCAGAACTGCAAAAGACACATGTACTCCAATGTTCATTGCTGTACTATTTACAGTAGCTAGGACATGGAAGCAACCTAGGTGTCCATCAGCAGAGGAATGGATAAAGAAACTATGGTACAGATACACAATAAAAAGGAAGGCATTTGAGTCAGTTCTAATGAGGTGGATGCATCTAGAGCCTATTATACAGAATTAGATGTCAGAAAAAGAAAAATGTCATATATTAATGTATATGTATGGAATCTAGAAAATTAACCTATTTGTAGAGCAGCAATGAAGATGCAGGCATAAACAACAGACTTATGGACAAAGGTAGGAGGGAGGAAAGAGAGGGCGAGATGAATGGAGAAAGTATCATGGATGCATATATACTACCATGTGTAAAATAGATAGCCAGGGGAAATTGGCTGTATGACTCAGGAATTCAAACTAGGGCTCTGTAACAACCTAGAGGGGTGGGTAAGAGTGGGAGGTAGGAGGGAGATTAAAGAGGGAGGGGACATGTGTACACCCATGGCTAATTCATGCTGATGTATGGCAAAATCAAACCAATATATAAGGCAATCATCCTTCAGTTAAAAATAAATATATAAAAAAAGAATCTGCCTGCCAATGAAGGAGACACAGCAGGTAGCTTCAACCCCTGGGTCAAGAAGATCTCCTGGAGAAAGAAATGGCAACCCATTCCAGTATTCTTGCCTAGAAAATTCCATGGACAGAGGAGCTTGACAGGCTCAAGTTCATGGGGTCACAAAGAGTCAGACATGACTAAGCATGCATGTGTGCACAATGCCAGATACACAAACACAACGGTGAAATTCACACGATAGCCCTGCTCTCATAGAACTTAGATTCCAGCAGACAGTGAGAGAGATAGTAAAATAAGAACAGATTTTTTTAAATACCTTTATAAAAATAGAAAGCTAGATAAATTCTATATAAAGAGCTAAAATTTGGATGATAGAGAGCAATTTGCTAGCTATTTTAGACTGAGGAATAAGGAAAGACCTCTCTGAGAGAGTGAAATTTAAGCTACTAAATGAGTCACAAGAAGGATTTTAGCCTTGCAAATAGTGGGTGAGAGGAAGTCTCAAGTAGAGGAAAGAGCTAGTACAAAGAACCCAGGTTCTTGCCCTACTAGACCATGAGCTCCACCTAGAACCACTCTTATGTGTTTCTGATTGCTTCCCTATGGTGTATTTTAGCATGCTGCTCTATTCTTTGTGTATTAATGAACCGCTGCGGAAATAATGTGTGCAATAAATCATATAATTTCTCTCCTTAAAACCTTTCAGTGACTTCTTATTGGATGCAGCATAAAATCCAAAACCGTAATGTGAAAGCTTTAAGAAAATAAGAATCACGTCTGTCTGGTTTGCCCTATCTCCAAGCCCCAGCATGAAGTAAATGCTGTACTCATAGAATAACAATAAACAAACATGCAAAAGAACCTGAGCTCTGTATCCCAGTCCTTCAGTTCCGCTCAAGGGATTGCAACTCACTTTCCTGTTTAGATTTTAAACCACTCGCTTACCAGTGCTGGCCTTTTGCCATTCAGCATAGCATTTTTTTTCTACCTGAAAAAAACAACTGACAGTAACAACAAAAAATATTTCCATTAGCTGGCATGTTCTTCCTTCCTAAGTGACACAGATTCACTTGTCATTCACACTCGGAATGTTGTTTCTATCCACATTTGTAAGTTGTCCTAACATACCAGGTGGCGAACTGGTAAAGAATCTGCCTTCAATGCAGGAGACATGGGTTCAGTCCCTGGGTCAAGAAGATCCCCTGTAGAAGGAAACGGCAACCCACTCCACTATTCTTGCCTGGAAAATTCCATGGAGAGAGGAGCCTGGTGGGCTGCAGGCCATGAAGTTGCAAAGTGTCAGACATGACTGAGCAACTGAGTAGGCACATCTAACATACACAACCATACATACCTAAATCAATGAACATATTTTTTTTCTCACCTTACTAAACTACTGGACTTCCTCTGATGCCATCAATCTCACGTTCCTGTATTTCACAGAGCATTGCTTCTGATCAAGAAACTCACTTCACAGCAAAAGAAGTGTGCAATGGGCCTACGGTCATGGAGTTCACCATTATATCTTACTATGATCTTCACTTCCCTGAAGCAGCTGGTTTAAGAGAATGGTGAAATGGACTTATTACAGTGCCAGTTAAGCGGCAATTCTTTGCAAGGCTGGGGCGAAGTTCTCTAGAAGGCTGTATATGCTTTGAATCAGCATCCAATATATGGCATTACACCTCCAGTAGCCAGGATGCAGGGGTCCAGAAATCAAAGAATAGAAATGGGAAAGGACCATTCACTAATACCCCTAGTGACCTACTAGCAACATTTTTGCTTCCTATTCCTGTGACTTTATGCTCTGTTGGCCTAGAGAGCTTAGTTCCAGAGAGAGGAATCCTTCCACCAGGAGACACAACAATGATCCATTGAACTGAAAGTTAAGACTGCTCCCTGGCCATTTTGGAGCCCCCCCACCCCACCCCACAAAATAAAGTCTGTCACTGTCTCTATTGTTTTCCCTCTATTTGCCATGAACTGATGGGACCAATGCCATAATCTTAGTATTCTGAATGTTGGGTTTTAAGCCAAGTTTTTCACTCTCCTCTTTCACTTTCATCAAGAGGATCTTTAGTTCTTCTTTGCTTTCTGCCATAAGAGTGGTGTCATCTGCATATCTGAGGTTATTGATATTTCTCCCGGCAATCCTGATTCCAGCTTGTGCTTCATCCAGTCCAGCATTTCTCATGATATACTATGCATATAAGTTAAATAAGCAGGGTGACGATATACAGCCTTGATGTTCTCCTTTCCTGATTTGGAACCAGTCTGTTGTTCCATGTCCAGTTCTGTTTCTTCTTGACGTGCATACAGATTTCTCAGGAGGCAGGTCAGCTGGTCTGGTATTCCCATCTCTTGAAGAATTTTCCACAATTTGTTGTGTTCCACACAGTCAAAGGCTTTGGCATAGTCCATAAAGCAGTAGATGTTTTTCTGGAACTCTCTTGCTTTTTCGATGATTCAGTCGATGTTGGCAATTTGATCTCTGGTTCCTCTGCCTTTTCTAAATCCAGCTTGAACATGTGGAAGTTCACAGTTCACATATTGTTGAAGCCTGGCTTGGAGAATTTTGAGCATTACTTTGCTAGTGTGTGAGATGAGCGCAATTATGCAGTCGTTTGAGCATTCTTTGGCATTGCCTTTCTTCAGGACTGGAATGAAAACTGATTATTTGTGTGGGGGGGAGGGGTGCTCCAAAATCACTGCAAATGGTGACTATAGCCATGAAATTAAAAGACACTTGCTCCTTGGAAGAAAATGTCTGACCAACATAGACAGCATATTAAAAAGCAAAGACATTACTTTGCCAAAAAAAGTCCATCTAGTCAAAGTTATGGTTTTTCCAGTAGTCATATATGGGTGTGAGAGTTGGACTATAAAGAAAGCTTAGTGCCAAAGAATTGATGCTTTTGAACCATGGTGTTGGAGAAGACTCTTGAGAGTCCCTTGGACAGCAGGGAGATCCAACCAGTCCATCCTAAAAGAAATCAATCCTGAGTAGTCATTGGAATACTGATGCTAAAGCAGAAACTCTAATATTTTGGCCACCTGTTGCAAAGAACTGACTGTTCAACACCTGTTGAAAAGACCCTGATCCTGAGAAAGATTGAAGGCATGAGGAGAAGGGGACAACAGAGGATGAGATGATTGGATGACATCCACCGACTCAATGGGCATGAGTTTGAATAAGCTCCAGGAGTTGGTGATGGACAGGGAAGCCTGGCATGCTGCAGTCCATTAAGTTGCAAAGAGTTGGACACAACTGAGCAACCGAACTCAACTGAACTGGCCATTCTGAGTTCCTTATGCTTATAAACCAACAGGTAAATAAGAGTCATGGTGTTGGCTGGTGTGATTATTCCTGAATATTACAAAGAAATTACTGTTACTCCATCATGGAGATAGGGAAGAGTACACGTGGAATCAACACAAAAGATCTCTTAGGACATCTCCTAGTATTAACATGCTCTGTCATTAAGGTGAATGGAAACTACAGCAACCCGATCCAGGCAGGACTGCAAATGGCACAGGCCTTTCAGGATTGAAGATTAGAATCACCCTATCAGGTGAAGAAGCATGTTAGTTGAAGTGTTTGCTGAAGGCAAAGGGAATATAGAATGGGTAGTCAAAGTTATAAACACCAGCTAGACTATGTGACCAGTTATGGAAATGAGAACTATAATTGTCATGAGTATTTCCTCCTTATTTTCCTATGCATATGCTTGTGTGTGTGTGTATGTATGTGTATATATGTATATGGCTTTCCTGGTGACTGTATGTATATGGCTTTCCTGGTGACTCAGACAGTGAAGAATCTGCCTGCAATGTGTAAGACCCAAGTTTGATCCTTGGGTTGGGAAGATCCCCTGGAAGGGAATGGCAATCCACCCCAGTATTCTTGCCTGGAGAACTCCATAACAAAGACTACAGTCCATGGGGTTGCAGAGAGTTGGACACGACTGAGCAACTGACACACTTATTCTATTTCTTTGGAAAACCCTAACATATTCCCTCTTTCCTAAACTTTTGATTTCCTTTCATTTCTCCAGTTATCCATTAATCTTCCTCATGAGTTGTTTGCACCTTACTTTCCTGCCCAAAGTAATTTATGCTCATCTTTTTGTTCTTTTTGATTTATGCATAATACCTGAAGAAATAAACCCAAACTCATAGCAACACCTAATGCCTATATAACTATAATATGCATATCTTACTGTTACCCTAGATATTGCCTATATGTCACAGACCTGTATAATAATGGTCATTATTTACTGATTGCTTATCACAATATAGGAATTGAGCTTACAACTTTAAGTAAGTAAGTAAGTAAAGTCACTCAGTCGTGTCCGACTCTTTGTGACCCCATGGACTGCAGCCCACCAGGCCCCTCAGTCCATGAGATTCTCCAAGCAAGAATACTGGAGTGGGTTGCCATTTCCTTCTCCAGGGGATCTTCCCGACCCAGGGATCAAACCCGGGTCTCCCGCCTTGGAGGCAGATTTCTCCAAACTTTTGAAGTAGAGGAATTGTTTTCATTTTACACAGGAGGAAACAAGGGCTTTGACAGGTTAATTGTTTGGCCCAAGACTACACAAATAGTCACAAATCTGGTCTTTGAATACAAGTTGCCTGACTTTGGAGCCCATGGTTTTAAACACTATATTATATTGCTTTATATTCAAGGGTTATTTAAGTTAAATTCTTTCATGCATCTTAATTGCAAATTGTGTTTAATATAATTCATAAGGATCCAAACTGAATATCATGTATTCAGAAAAGATTTTCCTAAAAATATGCTTCTGCCTAAGGAAACCTTATGTTTTACTGTTCTATTTGTTTAAAATTGCTTATCTGTGCATTTCTTCGCAAAGCTTTTCTTGGAAGAAGAACCTTCAGGATAAAACAAAACCTATTAAAGCACAGAATGTATCTGCTTTGATCAATGGTTCAAGGATAAAATTTCCAGCCTGGATTTTTGTTTTGTTTGGTTTTGTTTTACTTTGCTCTTGGTTAATGCTCTAGTGGGCTCTTTACACCAGGAAATGGTGGATAATCGTTTACTAATGAATGGATTTCTTTTCTCTAAGGAAGTAGATGAGACAGACACATGGAGAAGAGATGCTTAACCAGGTTATTAGACAAATGGATCAAACATTCAAGTGTCTAAAGGCAAAGCAAAACGCTGAAACAGAGAGTGGGTAAGGGCATGGGGCTGCAATTAGATATGAATGACGCAGCCACCTTGAAATCTGACCATGGGAAATATGTACACAAGGTTGCTCTCTGTTTGCATGTGTCATATTCCTCATATACAATGATAGTAATAGCTACCTCTTTAGATTCTTGTAAGTGGTAGTAAGATCTGCTGTGGGTAGGATAGTGTCTTGAAAAGTGAAAGTGTTAATCACTCAGTCATGTCGACTCTTTGTGACCCCATAAACTGTAACCTGCCAGGCGCCTCTGTCCATGGAATTCTCCAGGCAAGAATACAGGAGAAGAATCCCTTCTCCAGGGGATCTTCCCAACCCAGGGATGGAACCCAGGTTTCCCGCATTGCAGGCAGATTTCTTGACCATCTGAGCCACCAAGAAAGCCTTACACACAGTAAATATTCAACCAAAGTTGGCTGGGTTATTATGACCTCTGCTTTCTTAACATCCACCTACCCCGAATGCTCTACCATGAGATCACATGCCAGGCGGCCGTGGCTGCTGTCCCCAGTGTTGCAGTGTATTCTATCAGACATGCCATCTGGTTTAGATAAAGACATTAGTATACGTTTCTAATTCCACCTTCAAAGAGGAAGCATGCTAGTGAGCCATGACTGCTTAACGACAAGAAAACCACCTGGAATCCCTACACACTTAGCAAGGTGTGGCAACATTAACAGTTTGTGTGGGATAGAGAAAAATTAGACTTAACTCTATCTTGTTTCAGTCTCATCCCTGACTTAATCAAACTGTCTGAATATATAAACAGCATGAAGATTGAAAAGCAAGCCCAGGGAAATCTAGAGAAATATTTTGTATTTTTATATAGACTGTTTAATGGGCTTCCCAGGTGGCGCTAGTGGTAAAAATCCGCCTGCCAATGACGGAGACATAAGAGACTCGGGTTCCAGAAGAACCCCAGAGGAGGGTGTGGCAACCCACTCCAGTATTCTTGCCTGGAGAAGCCCCATGGACAGAGAAGCCTGGAGGGCTACACTGCATAGGGTTGCACAGAGTCACACATGACTGGAGCAACTTAGCATGCACACTTGCATGGTAAAAATAGTCATCCAAATTTATCTACAATAATTATACTTCACATATGTATTAACTGTGTATGATAATTTTTCTGTACATACCAGTTGATTTGATCCTTATAAAAATACTGTAGGCTAAAGAAATTATCATTTACCTATCACCATTTTATATGTTCTAAGTATTTTCATTCTTGGAAGTTTGGTATAAATTTTCTGATTGCATGGTTAGTGTGCCACAAGAGCATTCGTCCCAAAGTTTCTGCATTTAAGAGACTATGACTTTCTCCCAGGATACTTTTATGCTATAATAAAGTCCTAATTAATGGATTTATCCATTTACTGTGTAATGATGATGACAATATTAGGTTGTGCAATCCCAAGAGCTTCGTATTATTGAGTCAGCATGTATTTTCCCATTCTATGTTCTCTAGCCCCAAAACACTTTCAGTCATGAGCTTCAGTATCAAAACATGATCTCTCAGGAAGTGCTTGCAAAACATGAAAGGAAGACATAGAAGGAGGAAAGAGGTAACTGATGGCTCAGGGAAAAATTACCTAACTTCCCTTTCTCCTGTGGCACCATTCTTCCTATTTTCCCTACAGAGGCCCTCATATTTCCAAACCAGGTTCCTTTTGACCAACATACAGCAAGAAGCCAAAATGCTAAGATGCTGAGTTTGTAGCACAAGAGGGTTTACTCACAAGGCAGCTAAGTGAGGAGATAGCAGTATGCATCAGAGACTTGGAGTATTTGTGAGATGGAGAGTAAAGAAGCAGGGTGTATGAGATGTGGCGAGCATGGGAAAAGGTGATCAGAAAAGGTGCAGACTCAGTTCTACACAGGCATACCTAGGACAGGGCCCTGCACATTCAAAAGATTACTGTGCACACACGTATGCCCTGTTGAAGGGTCAGTGGCGCCATCCAGTATTAACCAGCTCAGCTCAAACAAGATACAGCTGACTAACTCCAAGTTCCCAGGAAAACAACTCAGGCAAGCGTCCTGTTTAGGCTGTGTGCCACTTGAAGGACATACATGTCTTTTGCAGCAACAATTAAAACCACCTTGATTAGTGAAGGCAGGTTAAAGGTGAAATGGGTTTGACTAATGATTACCTGTGGTTTTACTCAAGTTGCCAGAATTCTAGCCACTCTCCTAGACCTGGCCCTCCTTTAGCTGAAATTTAAGACGCCCCTAAGAACAGAGAACGCATCACTGATTCCATGCAGTTCTGTAGAAACAGCTGACTAGGGACCACTTGGAGGGATTGTTCAAGATGCTCTCAGCAACATGTTTGATATCTCATTCTGGGAGCCCCCAGGTAGGTCTCTCTGGCCTGTGACATCCTCTCTCAGTCCAGCTACAGCTCTGTGCATCTCCTTTGGGGAGGAAGCACCTCACAACCAGCTCTTCCCTCAGTGCATCTCTGACCTTGATCTGGGTCACAGATCAGTGAACCAATCTTGCATCCCTCAATGCCTCTAAGTTCCTTGCACCCACACAAAATCAGGATGAGAATTCAGTGTTCTTTCACATATTTTGAGCAAAAATAAAACCCTCAACTTTGTACATAGCAAAAATAATGCAAATCTTCCCCAAATCTAATAAATGCAAATCTTTCTCAATCTAGTAAACCTATATTTGAGAGAACGAGTAAGTTCATCCAAAGGGATGTTTATTTTCAAATTGCTGAATGCATATGTAAAAATCACCATTTTCCCACACACACACTAGAAAATTCTATGATTAATATTATCAACATCATTTGAAATTCAAGTTTACTAATATGCTCTTTACTCTTGCACAAGAACTCAAAGTCCCATTCTGACAAGGTTGGAAGTGCTTCTTTTGTAGAAGAGATTAATTATATTTAACAAGGAAAAAGAAAACAACATTAGCATGACATTTTCCCCTCTACTTTGAAGACTCACTTTTCATATAACTGTTTGTGACTGTCTCTTTTTAGGGGTCAGTGCAATTCTAAAAGATTTCAGCTGACTCAGAAAAAAAAGTGTCATTGGGTTCAATTAAGATGTGTTCAAATTAGCACACTTTTTTTCTTATCTCACTCTGTGAAATATACTAATGAGTAACCCTGTGGGCTTTGGAAGGAAGTTCCATTTCTGGTTGTCCTCCTGTCATCACTATTGCTCTTACTATATGTCTGGAAGTAAATGGAAGGGGGATCCTTAATAGAGAGAAGCTGTTCTCATTCTAACTTCCAGAACAAGTACCCCCAGGGCATCAAATTCTGATTCCCTGAGAGTGATCCCACAGCCTCTGCCTTAGGAGAGCAATGCTGGTTCAAAACTCAAGGAATCCACTCACCTACCTTAACTAATAAAACTGGCACATGTCTAGCACTTTCACACAAATACCTTTCACATATGTTATGTGAAATCTGTCCCCAAACCTAATGAAGTGGATATTTTAAAGATTAAAAGTCTCTTACTATATGTCTAAGAAAGTAAATCATGAAGGTGACTTATCAAGTCAGCACATTAGTGGTGGAGATAGGATTCAAAGCCAGACATTCAGACTAAAGGAAAGGCCATCTTGCTATGGCCCTGCCCCACCCCGTTTTAGAGTAGTAACATGCCTGAATATAACCCATTGTATCGCTGTGTGTACTGGTATATTATATCATTATGTACCTGCAGGCCTGTGAAGTAGTAGACCATCAGAGCTTCTGTGCAGAGAAACTTACATGTAAGCACACACACACACATTTGGGTATGTCCCTTGAATGTGCATAATGCATGCACATATACATACCACACAAAATTCTACCACAAGATTCACTTTCTAAGAAGCAGTTTTCTTACAGATTGTTATTTGTATTATTATGGGATTTGTTTTATTGAATAGAGACCACAGTATGAGTGGTCAAACAATTTTATGCTAAGTTTGTGCTAAGGAACCACCATCAGTAAATCTAGATCCCCCCTCCATATACCAACTATTCTTCCATTAACTGCACTGATCCAATTAAAGAATGTATTGACTGGAACTGAATCATATACAGTCAGAAAGTGGAGCATTTTTTTCACTTTCAAAAAGTGAAAGCTTTTTATATTTTTCAGATCATTGTATCATTTTCATTGTTTCCTTATAGGAAGAAAAAGAACTGTATTTGTTTAACATGTTCTAATACAGAGAGAACTTTAGCACACGATATCTGGTTCAATCTTCCCAATAAAATGTAAAAGTAGCTGTTTTTTTTTAAAATCCCATTTCTTAGATGAGGCCCAGAGACCTTAAATAAATGGCCCATGTCCTCATACTGATAGATGCCACGGTCTGAATCCCAACACAGGCATCGACTCTTGAGCTAACGTGTCTCCCCTCTCACCACCCCACATGCCAGGAGTACCCCGAAGGAGCGAGAGGGCGGGAAGCTGAACTGAGGGAAGTAGGGAAGGCAGGCTTGACTTGTGCAAAGCCAGAGCCAAGGCAAAAACTAGATTCCTGAGTTCTCATTTCTACTGTTGAGTTGTCTTTGCCCGCTCTAACCTTGTCGCAAAATAAGGGGAAGCAGATCCTGGAGAAGGAAGAAAATGAAGGGAGATACTAAGTACTCAAGAGGGTGCTCTCATAGATCATTGACTATCTGGAACAAAGAAACAGAGTGGTGGATTAGCTAAAGTTGCTTTAGTTGCCATAGTCATCTTTATCACCTCTTCCCCTCAACAAAGATATAATCTTTATTGTAGAAAATTTGCTTTATATTCAAACACAGTTTCAACACAATCTTCTAGCCACACCCTTCTTCCAGATTATTACCCCTAAACTTCTTGCTATAGAAATGTGAGGCCATCACTTGTTCCTTTATATTGCAGCCAATTCTTTATTTCCTAGGGAGGTGATCCACCTCACCCTAGTATAACCCACAGTATGCTATGTGGGTAGCTATGAGAAGTGTAAGACAGAGATTCAGTTCTCAGTTATGGACAAAGGAAAGTTTATACAAAAATTAGACCAAGAAGTTGAAGTAAGATGTGGAGAGGAGAGGAGAATTAGAGTTAAGGAATATTAATAGAAATATTCCTAATAAAACTCAAGCACAGATGTACAAGGTCAGATTTCAGTAGGGGGGATCACTAGGAAAAGTAAATAATTTGAGGAGGGAAAAAGTTTAAAAATGGCTTCATTATAGTGACAATTTGGGGGAAAAATAAAATCAGAAGAGAAAGAGAGCTATCAGGTCTTCATATACTACAAAGCCTAAATTAGCTTTCAGTTTGGGAGAAAGTACACTAACAGATGCCAGGTTCAACCGAAAGGCCTCTGGCAAAGGCAGAAACGCTAACAAAAGCAACCTGCAGCTGAGGAACAAATGGCTGGGCATTAAACAAAGAGGCCCGTCCTCTCAAACCAGCTCCTTCAAAAAGACTGATGTCTGTGCCCTGGGACATCACAGGAACTTTCCACATGTAATGTGCCTTCATGAGATCCAGAGAGCTGCCACAAACCAAACCTCTGTTCTACATCCTAGAACTATAAAAATAAAATAAAATAAAATGTATATAGCACTCAAAGTACCTAACCAAAATTTAAGCTTAAAATTTATTAAACCTGCCCTAGGATGATTTTTCCCACACACTTCAAGGAACAGGGGAATATGTGCCCAAGAATTTTGTGCTGGTAAGAAAACACAACCTCAAAAACTACAGAATGAGTCAATCTTAAAGGAAATCAACCCTGAATACTCATTGGAAGGACTGATACTGAAGATGAAACTCCAGTACTTTGGCCACTTGATATGAAGTGCCAACTCACTAGAAAAGACCCAGATGCTGGGAAAGATTGAGGGTAGGAGGAAAAGGGGGCAACAGGGGATGAGACGGTTGGATAGTATCACTGATGCAATGGACATGAACTTGGGCCAACTCCAGGAGGTGGTGAGGGACAGGGAGGCCTGGCGTGCTGCAGTCCATGGGTCACAAAGAATCTGACATAACTTGGCAACTGAACAACAAAGAAAACACAACCTATTCAGTAAAATTGTTACAATGGTCATAAAAAGGATCAAGGGTCTCATTCATTCATTTGTGTCTTCAAATATTCAATAAACACCTACCTTGTACCTGTTGGGCTCTGTGCTAGACACTGGAAATACAGAAACAAATATATCTGATTTTTCAAATGATTCTTCTCAGTAGACTCCATACTGATTGAATCTGACTCAGAATCTGCTTTTGATTTGGAGCCCCAGGTTCTGATAGACCAGAGAGGGAACCAATAAAGTTTTGAGAATAGCATCTTGGGAGAACCAGTTGCAGGAGTAGGAATGGGCAGCTTGGGGATCCTGTAGGCACTTGATCTCTTCAAACATTTAAAGAGCTAATTGTCACATAGAGGATAGGTGTGTCCTGTCAGGTCCAGAGGGCAGAACCACAGAAGTCACAGAGATATTTTGACTTAATAAAAACAAGGAGCCGACAGGAATTCCCTAGCAGTCCAGTGATTAAGGCTCCATGCTTTCACTGCCGAGAGTACAGTTCAGTCCCTGGGTGAGGAGCAACTAAGATCCTGCGAGCTCGCAGAGCAGACAACAACAGCAACAATAACAACAACACAGCTAAACAATCTAAGACAATAATAATAAAAAACAAGGAGCAGAACGAGCTGCCTCAGAAAAGTATGAATGTACTGACTCTGAAAATACTCATATAGAAGCTGAATAACCATCTAATTAGAAATATCCTAAGGAGGCTTCCAGCTCTTGTCTAAATTAAATCTATTAATCTCTGTTAGATTTTGGAAGAATCTATCTTATTGATTCTTTTTATATTGACTGTCATAAGATTAGTATTTCATAACTTTAAAATTATGCTTTATTATCTATATTGGGAATTTTTTACTGATAGGATTATAAAAATGTGGACTCAGGAAGCAATAAATACACTCACCTTTGTGAATCAGGATGGAATAGTTGTCTTTAGTTCTCTAGGCTCCTGGGAAGCCCAGGTCTCAGAAATTTCTTTAAAAGTCCGTTTCTCCTATTTTCACCGTAAGTTTCACACTGAAACAATAGTAAGGGTATTTGAGGTGAATACATAAATAGTTCTTAAAATGAAAATGAAAAAGAGAAAAAAGTAACCCCCCAAATTGCCTTAGGACATGAAGAAGCAGCCAGTAAAGAAGAAATAAAAATGGCTCATGTTTTAAAAGCTGACTCATTAAAAATCAAATAAATGAAAATTATAAAGACAATAAAATGTAATATTTATCTATTAGAATGGAGGATAAAAGGATAATATCGAAGAGGTAAAGAAATAGGAACTTTCATACTCTGCTGGTGGGAGTATAATTTTTAAAACATTAATCACTCAAACAATTAATTTAAATGTTTTAAAACCTTTCTTGCATGCAGATTGCAGAGTATATTGAATCAATTAATATATCCTTGACACAGAAATTCTCTTTCTAGGAACTTATCCTAAGGGGAAAAAAAAATTAGATGTATGTAAAAGCATAAAATGAAATAGCATCCATTAAGGATTACAATGTAAGCTTACACTATTTTCACGGAGAGGTATTTATGTGATTTCCAATAATTTCCTGTTTTAAAAGATACTGCTGTAAATTTCCTTCTGTATATATTGATACATTTATTCACAATAAGAGAATTTCTTCCTCAGGTGTGATTAGTCATCTGACACCCTTGCCTTCTCTATGCATAGCTGTCTCGTTCGTCTCACACAAATTCCAGATCTTCTCCCTTTTAATCTGTCATTTAGGATTCTCTCTCTCTTTTTCTTTCATCTAAAATCTGGAATTAATGGTATGATCAGTGTGTTATTGCCCACCCTGAGCCATAGCCAACAGATAAAGAATAGTATTAGCTTTTGGATCAACAAACCTGTTAAACCACATGTATAAATATGGGAGAAACACTTCTACCATCATGTCTACCTTCACTTTGGATCATGTAAGAGGCAAGTTGGGAACATAACTCCAATCCCCTAACTAAATAACCATCATCAGGGCCTTCCAGATGAGTTGCTTCAGTTCCTGGAGGTAGCTCAATGATAAAGAACCCTCCTGCCAATGCAGGAGACACAGAAGAGGTGAGTTCAATCCCTGGATCAAGACAATCCCCTGGAGGAGAAAATGGCAACCCACTGCAGTTTTCTTACCTGGAGAATCCCATAGACAGAGGAGCCTGGCAGGCTACAGTCCACAGGGTCACAAAGAGTTGGACATGACTCAGTAACTGAACATACATATTGAGACATCATCCCTTAAGATTTTCATGTGTAAGAATCAGCCCCTTAATTCTTTACCTTCAGATGTAATTTTATCTGTCATTGGTAGAGGGACTTGGAGGACTTGAGGAAAGTTTAAAAAGTGGGAAGAAGGTGTTTCCCGGTGGCTTGATGGTAAAGAGTCTACCTGGCAATGCAGGAGACACTGGTTTGAGTCCCTGGCCCAGGAAGATCCCACATGAGGCAGGACAACTGAGATCATGAACCACAACCATTGAGCCTGTGCACTAGAGTCCGGGAGCTGCGACTACTGAGTTCACGTGCTGCAGCTAGTGATGCCTGGGTGCCCTAGAGCCTGCGCGCCACAACCAGAGACACTGCTGAATGAGAAGGCCATGCACCACAGCTAAAGAATAGCCCCTGCTTTCCGCAACAAGAGAAAAGCCTGCACAGCAATAAAGACCCAGCACAGCCGAAAATAAATTAATAATTTTTTTTTAAGTGGGAAAAGATGACAAAAAGCTTACTCACCTTTCCACACTATCCATAAAACATCTCAGTGCCCAAGATTTAAGTCAACTCCTGCCACTCTTCCTTTACCCCTAACCTTTGCTTTAGCCACCTGTGTCTTCCTGTACCCTAGTAGTGAGAACTGTTATACTTGCAGTGCCTTCCCCTATTCTCATTTCGTCTTCTCTTTTATTATCTTTGCCAAATACCTTAACCACTTCGTGTATTCTTTGAAGACAAAGTCCTTCCCGTCTCCTAGTGTTGCCTTACTTGCTGGCTAAAGATGCTCCTTCTATATCCTACAACTTTGAAGAATTTGGAAAAGTCACATTAAAGAGTAAGGAGACATATAAGATATATCATAATCTCCTGTCCTCCTATTAACAATGAGTTTTGCCATGGGAAAAAAACAAGTATGAGGGGAAAATGGAGCTTTTCTGGGGTGTCTTTTCTATAATACAATGTTAGCCACTCAGTTGTGCCCAACTCTTTGCAACATTATGGACTGTATGTAGCCCACCAGGCTCCTCCATCCACTGAATTCTCCAGGGAGGAATACTGGAGTGGGTAGCCATTCCCTTCTCTGGGGATCTTTCTGACCCAAGGATCAAACCTGGGTTGCAGGCAGACAGTTTACCATGTGAGCCAAGAAGCTTAGGATAAACCAAACAGGCACAAATGCATATGAATCTTAAAGCTCAGCAGCTGGGGTCCCCATTCCCACAGACTTTTCAGGTAAAATTCTCTTTCTCTGAAATCCTCACTCTACTGTTCATCTATAATAGACAGAATTCTTGTCACACTTTTTAAGTCCAGACCCTACACAGACCCTGACATGCAGTACACACTTCATAGGGTTTAACGAATTAATTAATACAAAGTAATAAGCTAACCTGTCTCTCTTCTTTTGGGTCTTCATGAGAGGAAATGCATCAAATTTTGTATATATAAATATAAAATTTGTATATCTGGTAAAAAGGTCAGTTGTATCTAGACTCTGGCTTCCTTTCCCTGAAGCTGAAAGGTTTCAGTTCAAGATCCAGGTGCCTAAATTTATATTAGATCTTATGTGTGGGTCCTCGGTCACTTCATTTCAGTTCAGTTGCTCAGTCATGTCTGACTCTTTGTGACCCCGTGGACTGCAGCACTCCAGGCCTCCCTGTCCATCACCAACTCCCGGAGCTTGCTCAAACTCATGTCCATTGAGTCAGTGATGCCATCCAACCATCTCATCATTTTAAGAATTAGTGAACTAAAATGGACTAGAATGGGCAAATTTAATTCAGATAACTCTTGTATCTACTACGTGGGCAAGAATCCCTTAGAAGAAGTGGAGTAGCCTTCATAGTTAAAAAAGAGTCCAAAATGCAGTTCTTGGGTGCAATATCAAAAATGACAGAATAATCTCTGTTCATTTCCAAAGTAAACCATTCAGTATCACTGTAATCCAAGTCTTGCCCCAACCATTAACGTGGAAGAAACTGAAGTTGAATGGTTCTATGATGACCTACAAGACCTTCTAGAACTAACACCAAAGAAAGATGTCCTTTTTATCATAGAGGACTGGAATGCAAAAGTAGGATGTCAAGAGATACCTGGAGTAACAGGCAAGTTTGGCCTTGAAGTACAAAATTAAGCAGGGCAAAGAGAGAATGCATTGGTCATAGCAAACACCCTCTTCCAACAACATAAGAGAAGACTGGACATTGCCAGATGGTCAACACTGAAATCAGATTGATTATATTCTTTGCAGCCAAAGATGGAGAACCTCTATACAGTCAGCAAAAACAAGACTGGAAGCTAACTGTGGCTCAGATCATAAATTCCTTATTGCCAAATTCAGACATAAATTGAAGAAAGTACAGAAAACCACTAGACCATTCAGGTATAACCTAAATCAAATCCCTTACAATTATACAGTGGAAGTGACAAATAGATTCAAGGGATTAGGTCTGATAGACAGAGTGCCTGAAGAACTATGGATGGAGGTCCGTGACATTGTACAAGAAGCAGTGATCAAGAACAGCTCCAAGAAAATGAAATGCAAAGAGGCAAAATGGTTGTCTGAGGAGGCCTTACAAATAGCTGAGAAAAGAGGAGCTAAAGCAAAGGAGAAAAGGAAAGATATACCCATTTGGATGCAGAGTTCCAAAGAATAGCAAGGAGAGAAAGAAAGTGTTCCTCAGTGACCAATGCAAAGAAGTAGAGGAAAACAAACAAATGGGAAAGACTAGAGATCTCTTCAAGAAAATTAGAGACACCAAGGGAACATTTCTTGCAATGATGGGAACAATAATAGACAGAAATGGTATGGACTAAAAGAAGCAGAGATATTAAGAAGAGATGGCAAGAATACACAGAGGAACTATCCAAAACAGACTTTAATGACCCAGATAACCATGATGATGTGATCACTCACCTAGAGCCAGATATCCTGGAATGCAAAGTCAAGTGGGCCTTAGGAAGCATCACTATGAGCAAATCTAGTGGAGGTGATGGAATTCCAGTTGAGCTATTTCAAATCCTAAAAGATGATGCTGTTAAAGTGCTGTACTCAGCATGCCAGCAAATTTGGAAAACTCAGCAGTGGTCACAGGACTGGAAGATGTCAGTTTTCATTCCAATCCCAAAAAAGGCAATGCCAAAGAATGCTCAAACTAACACACAATTGCAGTCGTGTCCAACTCTTTGAGATCCCATGGACTGTGGCCTGCCAGGCTCCTCTGTCTGTAGGATTTCCCAAGCAAGAATACTGGAGTGGGTTATCACTTTCTTCTCCAGAGGAATTTTCCCAAACCAGGGATCCAACTTGGGTCTCCTGCATTGGAGGTGAATTCTTTACCACTCAATTCTGAGCCACTGAGGAAGCTCAATGAGAACCTATCGGGAGTTTCAAAGATAATAATAGACTATGTTTAGGAAAAGATGATAATCTACCAAGAGACAAGCAAACTTTAAAGACATGCATGACACTGACATCAACTAAATGAAGAGTATAGAGAAATATGCCCATTCCAATTTAAAAGGAGGTTGCTGGAAAGACCAGGGAAGCTGATAGATGGTAGACTGGAGCGAATTCACACTTTGTACCTCTCCAGGCCCTGCTCCTTGGCCATTTTCCACCACAATTAGTTATCTGGCAACCTTGCAAAATCTTAATAAAAATAACTCATAAAATTTAGTCATATCAGGAAGGTCATCAAAATAAGTGATCACAAATGTTTTGAAAGGGTCACAAGCTAAGTCAGCATTCAGGATACACTTTTGGGAAAAACAAATTAAAAAGTCTTATCCTCTTCATCTCCAAGGAAAACATTAAAGGGATACTGTTAGAATCTTGGCACTCTTATCTATCCCAACCCCCAAATCTATTAATAGCACATTGTGAAACTTGTGCCATTGCCAGGCGGTTGATAAAATCCCACAGCATTTCTTTTTTCCTTTCTCAGAAGAATACATTTTCTCTAATACTGCTCCACACATTGTCAGGCTTTCTAACCTAGTTCATGACAGAAATATTTTACCTTCAATTATTTCAGTTTTCATGACCCAAAGGACTTTAAAAAGACATAACTACAATATTTATATTAAAAATTACACTCCAGAGATTGTGTCAAGCACCTCACAGTTCACAAAATCCATTTGAACTTAGTTGTTATGGCTTTAAACTTAAAACCACCCCATGAGTTGTATGGGCAAATCATGGGATTTTTTTTTTTCCATTGTAAGGAGGAAAAAAAATTGCAGTTTAGAAAGGTTAAGGTAAATTCTCAAGGTTAACATAGCATAAATGATAAAGTGATTCTTGAAAATAGAGTGTCTGCCTCCAAAATTACAGTCACCTGTATCTGTATATAGGATGCTCACCTGGGAAAGAGGGAAGCAATAGTGGAAACTTTCCAGCACCCCTAACTTGCAGGTCCAGAGGTCAAAGATTCACAAAACTCAGTGTACTATCACAACAAGAACTCCATTAATCACCTTTTCCTTGTTATTATACCTTTCCCACCAGGGATGGCATGTCTCAGATAAGACCAATTACATAATTTTGGGGACAAATGCTCTGTTCTTAAGGTCTTCCCAATGCAAAATTGAAAATGATTGAAAAATGCTTTTCTGAGATTTTATTATTAACACAATGTATCCCTCTTAATTTAGGGATATTTCTGTTCACCTTATACATCTAGACTTCCACTGTTACCTTGGGCTCTTACCATCCAGAACAATCCATCAGATCCACCTTCTCCAGGAAGAACCATACACACTTTTCTGCTACCTTTCCCATGACACTAAAAGGAGGCAAATAGATGACTCACAATAAGACATTAATGGTAGTTATATGATGAATGGATTTCTCTTCTGATGGCGAAAGATTTCTTTTGTGAATCCCTAATAAACTCACATCAGACATCAGTGACCAGCCACAAGGGGAAAAGGAGGAACTATATGGAAACAGTCTTACTAGCAATTCTAGCTTTAAGCCTCACCATAACTATAAATCTGGTATTCTCAAGTATACAATCCTAGGTTTATATAAATAATTTATCCATTCTGCTTTAAAAGGAAATAATTACATTTTTAAGTGTTTAAACCATCACACTGAAATACTATCTCAATAAAAATAATGAACTGTCATTCACAAATACATGCTTTCACTGTCAACATGTTGTAAGAGAAAACTGTGAAAGGATAAAAGGATTGAATTCTGTGGAAGTCCCCCAAAGGATCTTCCAAGGTAAATAAAATGCCCTCTTTTCTCTGAACCATTTTAAGCCTGATTACATTAACCTCAAAAAAAATGCACAGAGGAAATGCTATTTTAGAGAAGGTTCTGAAATTGCCATGTATTTTTGGAACTCTGGTACCTCACGGATGACAGCATATGTCACTGTTAACCTTATATTTCTGAACCAGTGTCCAGCACAGCCTCTGAGGCCATCTGCTTTCTACAGTTGTCAGCCCTGAAAATAACATCAGATGGCTGAATCCCTGAAACATTTTTCCTACTGTTTTGATTAGAAAAGCACTTCCATCCTCATCAGTCTCTCTGTTTTAACTCAAGCACGTATTTGACAAACTTACTAGGTTTGATTCTTTGGTATATATGGCAGACTTTAAACTGCCAGGTGGCATTTGACTTTGGGGAAGTTTCAGTGCACATGCAACAGAATGCTAGTCACATTTGCTCTGCTCTCTGTTCATGGGAAGAAAAACCTGTGCTAAATAAAACCATGAAAGCAGGGATATTAGGAAGCCCATGTTTTGGTATTTTCCTTAACACTTTAACCACCCTCCTTACTCATTTAGATGCTTCCAGTTACATAATTTTCCAATATCTATTATGATTTCTTGCCTCTCTGGAGAGCTCTCTAGATGGCTCTCCCACCTGTGTCTATGATAGAGGCACACCATCTAAAACGTGTGCTCCAATAGTGAAAACAGAGCATCTGAAAATGCAGGACTATTTCATGCAGATTTATGATTCACATAGTATCATCTCCATCCCAATTAGGCAAGACTACTTGAAGAAAAATGGCTGAAGCACTGTTTTTTATGAAGAGAGATTTTTTTTAAGGTCCCAAATAAAGAAAAATGAAAAAAGAACATAGGGGGAGATGCAGGAAGAACATTGCTTACTAAAGTCATTGCATTTAGTAATCTTGGAGACATGTATTAAATTGCTTTGTTTCTGAATGCAATGGAGCTCTGCAGAAATCCTCCTGTGACTTCTTTCACTGCCTTCAATTTTAGATTGTTTTGAAGGTCCAGGCAGAGAGGATATGTAATTGGACATTTGGTGAATTCAGAGGAGTGAAATTGTGTCCAAAGTTATTAGCTTATCTTTGTTTGAAGAGCAAGGAGAACATTTTATTTCATCTAACTTTTTATAGCAATCAATTAATCCTTTGCTTTAAGCATGACAACAGAATGCCTTTATTCATTCTCATGGAAACACTGACATCTAGTGGATGGTATCATTAACGCAGGGCAGTTCGAACACGGGAAAATACTCCCAGTGTTGGGATTGTAACTGTGTTCCCTTCGTGGATCACAGACTTGTGGCGAAGGGGCTTGAGTAACTCAGTGAAGCTCTGAGTCAAGCTGTGTAGGGGCCCCCAAGACGGACGGATCATAGAGAAGAGTTGTGACAAAACATGGTCCACCGCAGGAGGAAAAGGCAACCCTCTCCAGTATTGCCTCGAGAATCCCATGAACAGTATGAAAAAGCAAAAAGATATGATACCAGAAAATGAGCCCCTCAGGTCAGAACGTGTTCAATACGCTACTGGGGAAGAGCAAAGGTCAATAACTAATAGATCCAGAAAGAATGAAGCATCTGGGCCACAACGGAAACAATGCTCAGTGATGGATGTGTCTGGTGGCGAAAGTAAAGTCCAATGCTGTAAAGAACAATATTCAAAGGAATCTGGAAAGTTAGGCCCGTTAAAAAAATAGTTTTGGGATATTCAATGCTTTATGCTCTCTTTGATTGACGTATTTGGCCCACTAGCCTCTCCAGCTAGGCTCTGCTTATAATTGTGGGTTAAAAAAATAATAATAATTCAAAGAGAGTTATAGAAAACAAACAACACATCTAACCAAGAGCTTTCAGACACCCTGTAAATACATTCTTAAGGATTACTTTAGTTGAAGCTTTAATTATTATTCATAAGAGCGGAAATTAGCAATGGTTCACTAAGCTTTAGTAATGAGAGAAACTAACACTTAGTATTTAGAGACCTATTTAGTCTGTCACAGTAGTTCCTAAACTATTTTTTTTCAAAGATATAAAAAGAACTTCTTTTTCAGAAATAAAAAGGAAGCTTTTAATTTTGGACATGATTTTGATTTTTTATTTCAAAGATGATTTTAGCACTCTGCCCCTCCAAAAAAAATCAATTCTGTGTAAGTAGCCACACTAAGTTCTGTATACAGTTTTAAGGAGTTCATAAAACCAGTGAACTCCTAAACTACTAATAAAAGTTGAAACCTTTCATATAGCTTCTACTAAGAAGAAAAGCAAAAAGCAAAGGAGAAAAGGAAAGATACACTCATTTGAATGCAGAGTTCCAAAGAATAGCAAGGAGGGATAAGAAAGCCTTCCTCAGTGATCAATGCAAAGAAATAGATGAAAACAACAGAATGCGAAAGACTAGAGATCGTTTCAAGAAAATTAGAGATACCAAGGGAACATTTCATGCAAAGATGGGCTTGATAAAGGACAGAAATGGTATGGACCTAACAGAAGCAGAAGATATTAAGAAAAGGTGGCAAGAATACACAGGAGAACTACACAAAAAAGATCACTCACCTAAAGCCAGACATCCTGGAATGTGAAGTCAAGTGGGCCTTAGGAAGCATCACTACAAACAAAGCTAGTGGAGGTGATAGAATTCCAGCTGAGCTATTTCAAATCCTAAAAGATGATGCTGTTAAATACTGCGCTCAGTGTGCCAGCAAATTTAGAAAACTCAGCAGTGGCCACAGAACTGGAAAAGGTCAGTTTTCACTCCAATCTTTAAAAAAGGCAATACCAAAGAATGCTCAAACTACCACAATATTGAACTCATCTCACACGCTAGTAAAGTAATGTTCAAAATTCTCCAAGCCAGGCTTCAGCAATACGTGAACTGTGAGCTTCCAAATGTTCAAACTGGTTTTAGAAAAGGCAGAGGAACCAGAGATCAAATTGCCATCTTCTGGCTCATTGAAAAAGCAAGAGAGTTCCAGGAAAACATCTCTTTCTGCTTTATTGACTATGCCAAAGCCTTTGACTGTGTGGATCACAATAAACTGTGGAAAATTCTGAAAGAGATGGGAGTACCAGACCACCTGACCTGCCTCTTGAGAAACTTGTATGCAGGTCAGGAAGCAACAGTTAGAACTGGACATGGAACAAAAGACTGGTTCCAAATAGGAAAAGTATATTGTCACCCTACTTATTTAACTTATACACAGTACATCATGAGAAACACTGGGCTGGATGAAGCACAAGCTGGAATCAAGATTGCCAGGAGAAATATCAATAACCTCAGATATGCAGATGACAGCACCCTTATGGCAGAAAGTGAAGAGGAGCTAAAGAGCCTCTTGATGAATGTAAAAGAGGAGAGTGAAACAGTTGGCTTAAAGCTCAACATTCAGAAAACTAAGATCATGGCATCCGGTCCCATCACTTCATGACAAATAGATGTGGAAACAGTGGCTGACTTTATCTTTTGGGGCTCCAAAATCACTGCAGATGGTGACTACAGCCATGAAATTCAAAG
This sequence comes from Aepyceros melampus, assembly GCA_006408695.1. Lineage (NCBI taxonomy): Eukaryota > Metazoa > Chordata > Mammalia > Artiodactyla > Bovidae > Aepyceros > Aepyceros melampus. Next base: position 500,513 of record SJXQ01000572.1, on the reverse strand, counting down.
ATGCTTACTCCTTGGAAGGAAAGTTATGACCAACCTAGATAGCATATTAAAAAGCAGATACATTACTTTGTCAACAAAGGTCCATCTAGTCAAGGCTATGGTTTTTCCAGTGGTCATGTATGGATGTGAGAGTTGGACTATAAAGAAAGCTGAGTGCCGAAGAATTGATGCTTTTGTATTGTGGTGTTGGGAACACTCTTAAGAGTCCCTTGGACAGCAAGGATATTCAACCAGTCCATCCTAAAGGAGACCAGTCTTGGGTGTTCATTGGAAGGGCTGATGTTGAAGCTGAAACTCCAGTACTTTGGCCACCTTATGTGATGAGCTGACTCATTTGAAAATACCCTGATGCTGGGAAAGATTGAGGGCAGGAGAAGGGGACGACAGAGCATCAGATGGTTGGATGGCATCGCTGACTCAATGGACATGAGTTTGGGTGGACCCCGGGAGTTGGTGATGGACAAGGAGGCCTGGCGTGCTGCGGTTCACAAGGTTGCAAAGTGTTGGACACGACTGAGCGACTGAACTGACTGATGTACCAGACACTGTTCCAAGTTCTGTTAATATATTAACTCATTTAATTGTCACACACAGCTTTTCTAAGTAGATATTATTATTAACCTTTCCTTTTCTCAAGGAAAGGGAAACACAGAGAGATAAAAATATTTGTCCAATGCTACATAGGCACTAGTAGGTATAGTGAAGACTCAGAACCAGGGAAGCTGATCTCAGAGACCAAGCTCTGTTCCTCTGAGTGGGGCCTCTCACAGAAAGGGCACTGCAGAGATGGCTAGCTGGACAGACAGAAACCTTACATGATGCTCTCAGCGTGGCCAATCTCTTTAAGCTGTCTCTCCAGACTACTTATTTTATGCTCCTCAGTTGCTCAGAGTTGCATCACAGTGGATAAATATGTACTACATAAGTGCAGGAGAAGGCGGCAGGCGGAGAAATAAGATAATATGCCTTGGAGCCTTTAAAAAGGTGATGTGCTACAAGTCTCAGTTCCTAAGACCTGAAGGTCTTAGAGTGCTGGGCTGACAGCCATAGGACGTGTATATGATTGTATGTAATACTGTCAGTTCTGGGAGCTAGAGAGCTGACAGATCCTCTTTGTCCTATATGACCTTTAAGCTTTGTACTCCATAAAGCTCCTTCAAAACAAACTATCTGGATTAACTCTCCTGTGTTCAGATGAGGAGAGAAGGTCTTAATATCTGCTCCCCGTATGCAATTCTGCTGGAAAACAGTGAGTTTATGAATCAGGGTGTATGTGTTGGATTCCCATCCTCCATAGTGTCCCTTAATCTAGCCCTGGACCCTCCTACTGTAACCAACCAGGACTCGTCTCCCACATCCTCTGCTTTAGCTCCTCTCTGAAGTACCTAGATAACAGTATTTGATACAAATTTCCTGAGTTGCTTTGCAGATGTGAAAAACCCCCACCAAAAGGAAGATGTTAAGTACTTGATGACCATAAGCGCAGAGCACGCAGCTTCCTGGAGCCTGAGGACTGATAATGTTAACCCCTGTGACCCTACTCTGTAACCTCATCATCAGCCAATCAGAGAACTGGGCATGATCTGATCATACGCACTGCAACCCCCACCTCTCACCTGGCTTTTAAAAGATGATTTACTGAGGGACTTCCTTGGTGGTTCAGTGGTTTAGATGTAGCCTTTCAATGCTGGAGGTGTCGGTTCAATGCCCAGTCAGGGAGCTAAGATCCCATGTATCCTGTGGCCAAAAAAAACAAAACATAAAAAACAATATTGGCAATATTGTTATAAATTCAAGAGAGACTTTAAATATAGTCCACATCAAAAAAGTCTTTAAAAAAAAAAGCTTTGTTGAAACCCTTCAAGGAGCTTGAGGCTTTCTAGGGCTCGAGCCTTCTTGTTTCCTTACCTGTGTGCTCACTCACTCAGTTGTGTCCAACTCTTTGCAACCCCACGGACTGTAGCCTGCTCTGTCCAAGGCTGTTTAGTCTACAGGATTCTCCAGGCAAGATTACTGGAGTGGATTGCCATTTTCTCCTCCAGGGTATCTTCCCAAACCAGGGGTTGAACCCACATCTCCTGTGTCTCCTTGCATGACCTTCCAGTAAACCTTTCTCTGCTCCAGACTCTGATGGTTCAGCTTGCTTGGCCTCAATCTGCATTGGGCACAGAACTTGCATTAACACTACCTGCATCCTGTCCCAGTTTGCTAGGAGATGAGGGGAAGATGCTGGTAAAGACGAAACCTGCTGCAGTAGAGCCCTCATTCACATCTCAGAGCATTCAGCTGTCACTTGGAATCCATTTTCAGGTGGTAAGAGAGGGAGGTCTTCAAAAAAAATCTGCCTGTTTCCAGTGCATCCTTTACAGAGTAAACTCCCTAGTTCTTTGACGTCATCATGTATCTTTCCTTTGAAATGGAAACAGTGAAGACTTTAAAAACACTGTCTCCTCTTCTAGAGAGTTTTCCCTTTTCCACCTTCGGCCCAAACACAACCAAGGTAGAAAAAGGGACTGCATTACACAAATGCAGGGTCTTCCCTGCTGGCTCAGTGGTGAAGAATTCCCCTGCAGTGCAGGAGACACAGGTTTGATCCCTGGGTCAGGAAGATCACCTGGAGGGGGAAATCACAACCCACTCCAGTATTCTTGCCTGGGAAATCCCATGGACAGAGGAGCCTGATGGGCTGCAGTCCAGGGGGTTACAAAAAGTCAAACACAACTTAGCAACTAAGCAACACGCAAATGCAGCGGGGTTTGTTAACACAGAACTTCTAATGCCGGTAAAGAGGGGCAGATGGGAATGTCCTTGGATGGTAGAATGTTTTCTCCAGAGTATCCTGATGAAGGTAAAAGAACGGCACACATGTGTTCCAATTAAGAAAATGCCTGCCCAGCAATGGGCAATGCCATCTGCCTAAGCCTCTTAAATGAAAATGAATGGCCAAAAGCTTTTTGATTAAAACAAAGATTTCTTCGTAATTGTGGCCTGGTATTCTCAACTTCCAAATATCATCCTTGCATTTCGGTCATCTCCACTATTATCTTAAGTGTGCTTGCAGTATTTGATGATGTTGTCTAATTCTACAATTAACTAATCTAGGAATATTTACCCTTATCTACTAGTTGTCTTTAAAAACACCATTTTCTCATTTAAGGAGAACTTGGTGGATTTCCTGTATAGTTTTAAGTAGTTTTTAATATTCAGTGATAAAGGTCCACTGGACTATCAATTTTTCCTCACAGATTCCTGAGGGTCAAATCAAAAAGCTTTTGAAAAATCAGAATAAATTCCATATACTAACTTACCTTTTCCTTAATCTTTTCTGAGAAATTTGAAAGACTTGCTCAATAAATATTTTAAAAAATAATAATAAAGGTCAGAGAAAGTTCACAATTACTTTCTAAGAGGAATATTTTCTTAAGTCCATCAAAGTGGAATTTTCTAACTATAGGGGAAAGAAGTAGCCTCATTAAGAGAGAATTCTGCTTTCATTTGCCCAGCCCAGAATTCTCTCTTAATGAGGCTACTTCTTTCCCCTATAGTTAGAAAATTCCACTTTGACAGACTTAGGAAAATGTTCCTCTTAGAAAGTAATTGTGTAAAAAAAAAAAAAAGAATAATTCATTGCAAAGAACTGAAACTTGAAATATGATGATAACCAGGCACAGATTATGACACATAGGACATGACTTATAAAGAACATTAGATTAGTTCTGAGACTGAATCCCTCTTTATTAAAGATCAGTGAAGCTCCTTTACCACTGAGATTAAGGGACTGAGCTCTCTTGGGGTCTCATTCCAACTCCCTGGGTGCTATAGGGCTATTGTTCCACTAGGGCTTTTGTTAAAATCTTTAAAACTCAGTTTGAACTTTGCTTATGTACTTGCTAAACTAGTAAAATAATCTACAATGTTATAGTGTATATACATTTATATGTTATATATATATGATTTTATATATAAATGTAATATATATGTAATATCATCCATTTGGGTTTTACTCTTCTAAGTGTCCTAACAAACACTACATTTTTATTTTGTTTAGCTCTCCTCTAGTAAAACATAAACTCCATAAAGGCAAGGACATTTTTTTCCTATTCACCATTGTATCACTGCTGACTGAAACAGTGCCTGCTATGTAATTTGTCAAATGAATGTATAAATGTTGCAAATATTATGGTAAATATGAAGCTCCTTTACTTGTGAAGGACTTAAAGCTCAGCAATATTACCTTGCCACAAAGCTATCAAAGAACAAGTCTCTTATCCAAGGTCAATTTTTGAGACTGAAGTATAACAAACACAGTTTTTATCTGACTTCAAAAGCCAAAAGATATATTCAGAGTATTAAGTCTACTGTTATCAAAAGAATTGCTTTTCTCCACATGATGAGAATTGTTAGCTTTGTCCCACTAACCTGAGTGGGACACTTGGTTTCTTGGTGTATATTATAGGGGTTCCATTCTCTCCTCTGACATTGGGATAGGAAGCATTAAAGCCCTTCTACTATTCCTTCTGGATGCCCAGCTGAAAACTGTTCTCCCACATGTGCAGGAATGTGATACTTCCCACATACCACCATTATACACCACCTCACAGCAAGAGCTCAAGACAGTATACAATTTTTAATGCCAAATATCATGTAGATTATATTGGGTCCCTCCCCATTCTCTTGACCACTTTCTGCTTCACACCGGATTTTTAAAATTAATTAATTAATTTTAATTGGAGGCTAATTACTTTACAAGATTGTGGTGGGTTTTGCCATACATTGACATGAATCAGCCACAAGTGTACATGTGTTCCCCATCCTGAACCCCCCTCCCACTTCATTGTTACCATCTTTCTAAATTCCATATATATATATGTTAATATACTGTATTGGTGTTTTTCTTTCTGCTCACTTCACTTTGTATAATAGGCTCCAGTTTCTTTTTTTTTTTTTTAAGTGTTTTTTTTTTCTTTTTTTTTTTAAATTTTTTATTTTTTTAGTTTGTTTTGCTTTACAATACTGTATTTGTTTTGCTACACATCGACATGGATCAGCCACGAGTGTACATGATCTCCCAATCCCGACCCCCACCTCCCCCCTCCCGCCTCACACCCTCTCTCTGGATTATCCCCATGCATCAGTCCCAAGCACCCTGCATCCTGCATCAAACCTGGACTGGCGATTCGTTACACTTATGATGTCACAGATGTTACATAGGCTCCAGTTTCATCCACCTCATTAGAACAAACTCAAATGTGTTCTTTTTAACAGCTGAGTAATATTCTATTGTGTGTATGTACCACAACTTCACACTGGATCTTAACAGTTTTCCTGCTGTTTTCCCAGAGAAAAAGCTAGCTTCCTATCCACAATTTTTAAAGATACAGACTGCATTCAGAAACTGAATGATATTCATATTAAAATCTTATGTTCAAGATTGAGCAAAAACCAGGAAACAGTAAGACGTGCATGGACCTTGAGGTATTATGCTGAGCAAAATAAGTCAGATGGAGGAAGACAAATACCATATGATTTCACTCATATACAAATATATAACACAAACAAGATAAAACACAAAATAAATGAACAAACCAAACGAAAACAAACACATAGATACAAAGAACATAGCAGAGGTTACCAGAGGGAAAGGGGTAGGGAGGAGGATGAAATAGATGAAGGGAGTCGGCTGTGTGGTAACTGAAGTGATGTAAAGTGAAAGTCATTCGGTCGTGTCCAACTCTTTGTGACCCCTCTTCTAGTGTTCATGGAATTCTCCCGGCCAGAATACTGGAGTGGGTACTTTCTCTTCTCCAGGGGATTTTCCCAACCTAGGGATCGACCCCAGGTCTCCCACATTGCAAGCAGGAGCCACCTGAGCCACAAGGGAAGTGAAGGAAACAATTTTTGCTGGTGAGCATGGCCTTTCCAGGTGGTGCTAATGGTAAAGAATCCACCCGCCAATGCAGGAAACGCGGGTTCAATCGCTGGGTCAGGAGGATCCCCTGGAGGAGGGCATGGCAACCCTCTCCAGGATTCTTGCCGCAGAGAATCCCATGAACAGAGGAGCCTGGTGAGCAACAGTCCATGGAGTTGAAAGAGTTGGCCATGACAGCAACTGAACACTGTGTGCTGCTTGAATATAGAAGTAGGGACACAGTGTTGTAAGCATGAAACTTTTATAATGTTACAGATGAGTTACCTCAATAAAAAATAAAACAAATACATAAAATTAGTGTTAAAAAAGTGCTTCCTGGACTGTTTGTTTGTGGGTCCTTTCTTGAGGATGAGCACTCTGGTTGAAGTAGTTGGGACAGGTGTTTTATCCTCAAGCTTTAATTTCCTTAATGTCTGAATCTCAGGATAAGTTAAAACCTAACTTTATTTGATCTCTGAAAATTTTTAATTTATTGTTTTACTCTGCAGGTAATAGAATAAGCACATGTTACAAAATCCAAGAATACAAATGAATATATAGTAAAAAGTAAATGCTCCACCCAGAAATATTATTATTATTTATTTCAAATCCTAAAAGATGATGCTGTGAAAGTGCTGCACTCAATATGCCAGCAAATTTGGAAAACTCAGCAGTGGCCACAGGACTGGAAAAGATCAGTTTTCATTCCAATTCCAAAGAAAAGCAATGCAAAAGAATGCTCAAACTACTGCACAGTTGCACTCATCTCACATGCTAGTAAAGTAATGCTCAAAATTCTCCAAGCCAGGCTTCAGCAATACGTGAACTGTGAACTTCCAGATGTTCAAGCTGGTTTTAGAAAAGGCAGAGGAACCAGAGATCAAATTGCCAACATTCACTGGATCATGGAAAAAGCAAGAGAGTTCCAGAAAAATATCTATTTCTGCTTTATTGACTATGCCAAAACCTTTGACTGTATGGATCACAATAAACTGTGGAAAATTCTGAAAGAGATGGGAGTACCAGACCACCTGACCTGCCTCTTGAGAAATCTGTATGCAGGTCAGGAAGCAACAGTTAGAACTGGACATGGAACAACAGACTGGTTCCAAATAGGAAAAGGAGTACGTCAAGGCTGCATATTGTCACCCTGCTTATTTAACTTATATGCAGACTACATCATGAGAAATGCTGGGCTGGATGAAGCACAAGCTGGAATCAAGATTGCTGGGAGAAATATCAATAACCTCACATATGCAGATGACACCACCCTTATGGCAGAAAGCGAAGAAGAACTAAAGAGCCTGTTGATGAAAGTGAAAGAGGAGAGTGGAAAAGTTGGCTTAAAGCTCAACATTCAGAAAACAAAGATCACGGCATCTGGTCCCATCACGTCATGGCAAATAGATGGGGAAACAGTGGAAACAGTATCAAACTTATTTTTTTGGGCTCCAAAATCACTGCAGATGGTGATTGCAGCCATGAAATTAAAAGATGCTTACTCCTTGAAAGGAAAGTTATGACTAACCTAGACAGCATATTAAAAAGCAAGGACATTACTTTGCCAAAAAAGGCCCATCTAGTCAAGGCTATGGTTTTTCCAGTAGTCATGTATGGATGTGAGAGTTGGACTATAATGAAAGCTGAGCACTGAAGAATTGATGCTTTTGAACTGTGGTTTTGCAGAAGACTCTTGAGAGTCCCTTGGACTGCAAGGAGATCCAACCAGTCCATGCTAAAGGAGATCAGTCCTGGGTGTTCACTGGAAGGACTGATGTTGAAGCTGAGACTCCAATACTTTGGCCCCCTGATGCAAAGAGGTGACTCATTTGAAAAGACCGTGATGGTGGGAAAAATTGAAGGCAGGAGGAGAAGGGGACAACAGAGGATGAGATGTTTGAATGTCATCACCAACTCAATGGACATGGGTTTGTGTGAACTCCGGAAGTTGGTGGTGGACAGGGAGGCCTGGTGAGCTGTGGTTCATGGAGTCTCAAAGAGTCGGACACGACTGAGCGACTGAACTGAACTGAACTAAATGCTCCACCCACCTTTGTCTTCCAACTCTGAAATTAAGAACTATGTCTACGAGTCCTACAGAAGAAATTCTTTGCATATTCAAACAAATGTAATTTTTATTAAGTTTTAACAGTATACTTGGTGTTTTGTCTTTTTTAAACCTACCAATATTTATTTAAGGCCTTTCCAAACAGGAGAGTTCACCAAAAGCTTACTCATAGTTTTGAAAAGCTGTGTGGAATTATTTCAGTACCTTAAAAAAAAAATTATCTCTCAATTGATATGGAAGAACAAACAGGTAAAAACATTCAATACATTTTGAAAAGAGAATAATAGTAAAGAGAGAATTGGCATACCCAGCTATCTAAATGTTGAAATAAATTCTGAAATAATAAGTAATGCAGTGCAATACTCAAGCAAAACAGACCACAAACAGAAAACTATTAAAAAGACCTAACATATATTTAAAAATTGGTATATGAAAAAAGCTATGCAATAAACTGGACATTTGGAAAAAGTTAATTTATATAATTATCATGTCCCATATATATGAAATAGATTGAAGAGTTAAATATAAAAGAAAAAATAAAACCATAAACAGTAAAAGAACATGTAAGTAAAATCTGTTTAATTTTGATCAAATATATATCAGATCAAACTATAGCAAAATCAACTGTACCAAAGAAACTATAGGAGAATTAAAAGAAGAAACTATAAAGAAAAAAGATATATTTCTATGATTTCTATTTCTATAAGTTTAATTATAGTATAGTAAAAATTTCATTACATGAAAAAAATTTTAAAAAAAATTACAAACAAATATTTTGGAACATGTATGACAGACAAATGGCTAACAATCTTTATATTGAAAGAGGTCTATACAATTGTAAGAAAAATTAAAACCACCCAATATAACTGTAAGCAAAGTACATAAGGTGGCAATCCACTAAAGCAAAGCTTGTATTACACAAATAGCCAATAAACATTTTTAACCTATATATAACTTACCAGTAATACAAAATGGTAAGTAATGCTACATGAACAATGAAGTGCTTTTTTGCCATCTGTAAAGTTGAGAAAGATAAATGCACAATTCTCAGTACTAGCAAATGCTCAGTGAAGTTGATGCTATCATATTGAAGGGTAAATCCATATGTTATTCAAAAGCCTTAAAGTTGTGAATATTTTGTCTTGTATTTCTTAAGTTATTCTGATAAAATGATCAGATGTGTACAAAAAGATTTATGTTTTAGAATGTCCATAGAACATGGTGAAAAGTTTCAAACAAATTATATGGCCATCAGTGATGTGTTATATATACATATTTTTTTATACTGGGTAAATATTAAATTTACATTTTATAGAAAATGTAATGAGAAAAAAGTTCTCAATACATGCAGTTAAATGAAAAAAAGATTATCAAAGTTTGTATCCAGTCCATTTAAAACGTGTGTACACAACAAAGAAAACTATAAGCAAGGTGAAAAGACAGCCTTCTGAATGGGAGAAAATAATAGCAAATGAAGCAACTGACAAACAACTAATCTCAAAAATATACAAGCAGCTTATGCAGCTCAACTCCAGAAAAATAAATGACCCAATCAAAAAATGGGCCAAAGAACTAAATAGACATTTCTCCAAAGAAGACATACGAATGGCTAACAAACACATGAAAAAAAAACAAACTAAAAAATAAAAATTAATTAAAGGAAAAAAAGTGTGTACTTAAACATATAGATACATGTATAATATATTCTATAAAAATATAAAGTTTTATACAAACTGCTATTTCTCTAAGTGAACAGGTAAATAATAATTTTTAAAATTTTGTACAGAAAAGTATCATCTTTATAATCAGAAAAAGTAAAAGAATGTTATTTTTAAAATCAGAATCAGAGCAAACATCTTTGACTTAGATCTAACTATTATTGTCACAATATTTCTATCAGACCTTTCTGGGTGTTTCTTGAATATTCATTTTCTTTAAAAAATAAAAACATGCAAACAAATAAATATTATTTCAGATCATCTTCAGGAAGTCTCTCAGCTCTAAGATTAAAGTCCAAAACATCCCCTGGGAGGCTGTAAATACTATTAAAATATTTTTTATCTTTTATGTTTCTGCTTTGTGTTGAGGCTATTATTTAGATAAAAGTACTCATGTACACAAACACTGTTCAAACCTAATTAAGAAACTAAAGTTCCAGTAAGTGTGACAATGTAGGTAGAAGGACTAGGATGGTTCCTGTTATCTGTGGGCATCAGCCTTGGAATTTGCAAAGATAAGTCTTCCCTAGCCAGCAAAAGCTATGACATCATATGTTCAAGTGCCAATATTGGCACATAAAACAAGGATGAGGCTGGTAATCTAGGACAAAAATTTATTTCTGAACGAATCACAATTTTTTGTGCATGATTTGCCAACAATTTTTCAGTTTCTTTCATGGTTTTCTGAGAAAATCCAAAGCCATGATTTAGCTACATTATTTGAATTGGCAACAAAGCTAGTCATGCATGGACAATCATTATTAATGTGGTTTAGCATTCTTCAACTTATATCTGTTTCACTTTTCCCATGTTATTAGGACAATCAGCTCCACTCTACTGTTCCAGTACTTCTAATCAGGGTTCATTTCCCCAAATCAAATGAAACTGAGGCCTCCTTTAGTTATATAAAGGTCTTCCTTTCCAAATCTGCTGATGCTCAGTTACTCTAAACTAAGTCAGTACTGAGGGCAGAAATATTTGCAAGTCCACTTTACATTAAATATTTCTTATCTGGCATTTCTTGAGTGATAATACCTGATATATAGCAATATCTATCAATCCAAAATTGACTGTGGCAGAGTTTTACTTCCCAGGTGGTGCTAGTGGTAAAGAACCTGCCTACCAGGGCAAGAGATCCCTGGGTCAGGAAGATCCCCTGGAGGAAGGCATGGCAACCCACTCCGGTATTCTTGTCTGGAAAATCTCATGAACATAGAAGCCTGGCAGGCTATGGTCCATAGGGTCACAAAGAGCTGGACACTACTGAAGCAACTTAACAGGAGCAGCAGATTTCTACTTAAAAATGGGAATAAATGGGTTTTGGCACACTAATACTGCCACTGAGAACAAGAAGAAAAACCGAAAGATAGTAATTATCTGTTTGAAGTCAGCAGACTGCACCAACAGAGAAGTGAATTGGAAGAGCCATATACCAGAGAGAGAACTGGACTTCTGCAGTCACTTTACCCTGGAGGCGTTTATATAAGATTACAGCCCCGATCTTAATGATCTCATTCCATGGGTTTTTCTACCACACACTTTTCATATTTATAATTTCTGTTCCTATAGTCAAAACTTTCAATTTTGGATATTTGTGCTGAATCTTTCAATGAAAAGGAAGCCTTTACTTCTACAGAGATGCTTCATATTCATCTTTATTATTGCTTTTATCCAGGCCTATCATTTTTGTCACTTTACTTCTTGCACACGGTTCTATTCTTCAGACTTCAGGTTTTCATCATTTGAGGTTCATTCTTTTGTCAAAATCAGAGAAAGCAAAACTTTTATAATTAAATAATCTGGCCGATAGGTCTTGCTATTCTCTACTCTACTTGAATCTGAAGTTCAGAAAATAGAAGACCAAGGCTGGGTTTTAAGTTAGTTAGCTAGTTATCTTATAGCTCAAATAAAGATGGCCATTGTCATGGAGCTGGAAACAGGATCCAGACAGGAGGAAATGGGGACAGGAGAACTAGTGATGGGGCAAAGTACCCTACAGAAGGACAAAGTCCCGGGGGATAGTGGTAACAGCAGAGAATACAATAAAATAAAATAAAATAGGCATTGTCTGAAGTTTTTCCCAGAATTAACTGTTTTCTTTCTACTCTTCATTTATGTTTTAGAGACTTCTGATGGACTTCTTGAAGAAGAGCTAAACAGAATTATAGTAAATAATTTTAGTAATTTCTTTTTTTAATATAAATTTATTTATTTTAATTGGAGGTTAATTACTTTACAATTTTGTATTGGTTTTGCCACACATCAACATGAATCCACCACAGGTATACACGTGTTCCCCATCCTGAACCCCCTTCCCTCCTCCCTCCCCATACCATCCCTCTGGGTCATCCCAGTGCACTAGCCCCCAAAATAGCTACAGAACAAGATTTCAAACAGGTTGTCTAACCGTGTCTATAGAAGTGTTCAGCAAAGTAAGACCCACAGACTAAATGTGACCTTCCACTTGTTTTCATAAATAAAGTCATATTGTCACACAATCATTTCTACTTCATCCTTCTCATGCTTCCATAGAGATATTTTAAGCCACTAATTTAATCTTATACTTCTTACTAAAAACCTTATAAAGGCTTCCTGTTGCTCTAAAAATCCTCTATATAGCATATAAATCTATTCCTAATATGACCCCTGCTTACCTAAACAGACTCCACATTTATCACTCTTTCCCATTTCATATTCTTCATTTCAATTGTGCGTGTACTGTATTTACTCTCTTGCCTCCTGGGCCTCTGCACATATTTATCTTTGGCCTCAATTGACTCATCCCATCTCATTCTCTGGCCCCATCATAGACATCATCATTTCCTTGTGAAAGACTCAGACACCCCGAAGTTCCATATGTTTCCGTAGAACCCAGAAAATCTGCTATCAAAAGACATCATGTTGTTGACTATTTTGTTTGTGGTATATTATATATCAGGAGTTTGTAAAACTACAGCACATAAGTTGCATCCAGACTGCTGTTTTCTTGTACAGTCCATGAGCTAAGAATAGTTTTCACTTTTTAAAACTGTTTTTAAAAACTCAAGAGTGAAACTTCATAACATGCCAAAAAGTTGTGTGAAGTTAAAATTTCATTGTCCATACATACAATCTTATTGGAACTCAGCTATACTCATTTATTTACACAGTGCCATTCACTGGGGAAGCTGTTACAGGCATAAGAATGAAAGAGAAAATACTATCTCAGGCCTCCCAGCCTTCAACAGCCACAATACCTTTCCCAGTGTGTGGCCCATGGAAAGCATTTAATAATTATTTATGGCTTTAATACTGTGTGAATAAGTAAAACTATTTTGCCTGGGAATCAGCTGCAATTAAGTATAGAATCCAGCTAGAGTTTTCAGTTCCCAGCCAAATATTCCCTTCCACTAGATCCATCTTCTTTCCATATGATTTTAGAGCAATATTATTCTTAGAGTGATCATGGAATTAAAATTCCTTCCAAAAAAAAAAAAAAAATTCCTTCCAATTTCCACATAGTCTTGGACTGTCCCCAGAATTACAGGTTCTAATATGCTGAAGTGTTCCTAAGAAAACCTCCCCTGTTATGCCCACAAACAGTAAATAATGATAGAAGAACACTTCTGCTTCGAGCTCCACTTATTTAAAACAGCATTTTGATAAGTTCAGGCACACTTCAAAAGCAAAGCTTATATGGGAAAAGTATATAAAAGCAAGCACCATGATTAACCATATCCAGATGGGAGAAAAATGTGTTGACATTTCAGCAAGAACAGTCTTCAAATCAAGCCCCCCCCACTTCCCCCCCTCTGCAAAAAAAAAAAAAAAAAAACTTATTTATACTTTCTAGCCAGCCAAAATTTCCAGCTGCATGGATTCTCTGGTGAACAAATAGGCCAGCGCACAAAATAAGGTCACTGAAGAAAGTGCCAGTAATCACAGACTGTAATTAAGCAGTAATGACCTCAGCCTGACGCTTTCTTCAGGATTAATGAATACCTGAGAAGCCAGTGGCCTGAGGCAGCCCCCATTCCCTCCAGAATGCACTGGGATAGAATAAGCACGAGGACTGGAAACAAAATTGTTTCCAGCCTAAATCTTTCCCCAAAGTTACCTTTCCCATGATTATGTCACGAGAGATGGATTTCTTTTTTATGACATTCATTTTGAAAAAAGGCCAAATTTAATCAAGAAAAGAGAAAGAAGAGTTCAGTCACTAAGTCATGTCCCACTCTTTGCGACCACAATATTTAGTATATTCAGCATTAATTTTCAGCTTAATTCTGAATCATAAGGATAAGAATATTAATTATGTGCCAGATGATGTCCATGAATTTACCACTTTAGTAAATGTGAAGTGAAATAATGATTAATATCAATAACTATTGTAGTCATCATTAGTATGGCTTTTTACGTCTGGGCTTAACTGTTGGGAAGAGAAGGAACAAGCAGACTATGAGGTTTAGTAGGTGACTATCAAGATATCAGTCATGTTGTACTTGTTGCTTACTCTATGGCAGGCATTTAATGGCTTTCTCTCTCTTCCCTTAGAGGTAGAACATCATTACCTCCTTTTTATAGATAATGAATCAGAATCAGTGAGGTTAAGTGGCTTGTCCTAGGTCATTGTAATCAGTGTAGTGGTTAGGATTCAAGCCTAGTTTTCTCTGACTCCAAGACTGGAACCTGAAATGACTGTGTGCTGTGAGTTTGCTGATCAGAAAATTCTCCGTCAATCATTTAGAATAGGTTTATCAAGATAGGAATGTTAGTGGGGAAATTGAACTGTGCTAGAAGACCAAAGTCAGTAAAAAGCTTCTGAGAGGCCCCTTTTGAGCTTCCCTGGTGGCTCAGAAGTAAAGAATATACTTACCAATGCAGGAGATGAGGGTTTGATCCCTGGGTCAGGAAGATCCCTTGGAGAAGGAAATGGCGACTCATTCCAGTATTCTTGCCTGGGAAATCCCATGGACAGAGGAGCCTGGCAGGCTACCGCCCATGGGATCACAAAAGAGTTGGACATGACTTAGCAACTAAACAACAACAAAAGGCCCTTTTATGCCTTTTATGTGTATAGGGAATCTTAGTTGGGAAAAGCTCAAGAGTGAAAGGCATTCTAATGCTGGAGTCTACTCTTTCTGCCATCCTCAGGGCTTGTTAGTGCTTCCAGGTCTTGATATGAATGTAGGAGCCTCATTGTGACCACAGGTTCCCCAAAATACCCTATAACCACACTAACACACACCAGTCCACATGTCTGAAATTTCTTCAGTAGAAGACTAAAGTTTTGTTTTGTTTTGCTTTTTTAATGAGAGACTTAATATGTAAATATGTCTGAGAAAGTTACCCATTGTGACTTGATTTTATTCCAAGATGAAAAAAACTGCTATTGGTAGTTTTTTTTAAAGGTAAGAACAGGAAGCTAATCTTAGAGCTTGAGGAATTAAGTACTATATTATAAAAAATCCTTTATACCAATACTAAAATAAGGGAAAGGAGTGGTGGGAAAGGGCATATTTATTTGTCTGCTTCAGAAGAACATGGAAAAGATAAAGTAACCAGATGCCTATGTCCCTATTCTTACTTCCTGGTCCCAAACTGGATATCTAGGTGTTTCTTTTCCTTAGAACGGGTGAGTCTGGTGACAGAGAAAACATGAAAGGTGTTTTGAACAACTAGTTGACTGCACCAAACCTTTACTTTCCTAAGGCCCACTTGACCTCACATTCCAGGATGTCTGGCTCTGGCTCTAGGTGAGTGATCAGACCATCGTGATTATCTGGGTCATAAAGATCTTTTTTGCTTCCCTGTCCTGGCTATTATAAACAGTGCTGCAATGAACATTGGGATACACGTGTCTCTTTCAATTCTGGTTTCCTTGGTATGGATGCCCAGCAGTGGGATCGCTGGATCATAAGGCATTTCTATTTGCAATTTTTTAAGGAATCTCCACACTGTTCTCCATAGTGGCTGTACTAATTTGCATTCCCACCAACAGTGTTTATAATAGCCAGGACATGGAAGCAACCTAGATGTCCATCAGCAGATGAATGGATAAGAAAGCTGTGGTACATATACACAATGGAGTATTACTCAGCTATTAAAAAGAATACATTTGAATCAGTTCTAATGAGGTGGATGACGCTGGAGCCGATTATACAGAGTGAAGTAAGCCAGAAAGAAAAACACCAATACAGTATACTTACACATATATATAGAATTTAGAATGATGGTAATGATAAACCTGTACGCAAGACAGCAAAAGAGACACAGATGTATAGAATGGCCTTTTGGACTCTGTAGGAGAGGGAGAGGGTGGGATGGGTTGGCAGAGTGGCAGTGTAACATGTGTGATAACATAAGTGAAATGAATCGCCAGTCCAGGTTTGATGCAGGATGCAGGATGCTTGGGACTGATGCACGGGGATAATCCAGAGAGANTCCGGGAGTTGGTGATGGACAGGGAGGCCTGGCATGCTGCGATTCATGGGGTCGCAAAGAGTCGGACACGACTGCGCGACTGAACTGAACTGAACTGAGAGGTGGGGCCTGGAAATCTGTGTTTTTAACAAGCCACCCGCTGATTCTGTTGATACTATATTGTAAGTGAAAAGAAAAGCGATAGAAAGTGTTAGTCACTCAGTGATATCTGACTCTCTGTGACCACACTAACTGTGGCCCGTCAGGCTCCTCCCTCCGTCCACGGAATTTTCCAAGCAAGAATACTATAGTGAGTTGCATTCCCACCTCCAGGGGAAGATCTTCCTGACCTAGGGATCAAACCTGCGTTTCTTACATCTCCTGTCTTGGAAGGTGGATTCTTTACCACTAGCACCACCTGGGAAGCCCTGTCTATCCTCAACTAAGCGAAAGTCATATATTTTCATGTGTTTGATTTTAAGTAACAAACTTTTTCTGCTTTAATAAATATTTATCTGCTGTATTATTTTGCTCTTTGACATTAATTTACACTTGGCTTAGCTTCACTGGTGGCTCAGATGGCAAAGAATCTGCCTGCAATGCGGGAGACCTGGGTTCAATCCCTTGGTCAGGAAGACTTCCTGGAGAAGGAAATGGTTACTCACTTCATTATTCTTGTCCGGAGAATTCCATGGACAGAGGAGCCTGGAGGGTATAGAGTATGGAGTCGCAAAGAGTCAGACACTATTGAGTGACCAACACTTTCACCTTAGAAAGAAGTACTTCATTAAATATTAACTGTGACTCTTAAGAAATTGAGATTTCCAAATTACTAGTACTATCAAACAAATGTATACCACCATGGCTTCATATTCGAGGGGCTTCCCTGGTGGCTCAGTGGTAAAGAAGCTTCCTGACAGTGCAGGAGACCCAAGAGATGCCAATTCAACCCCTGGGCTGGGAAGATCCCCTGAAGGAGGACAGGGCAACCCACTCCAGTATTCTTGCCTGGAGATCCCATGGACTGAGGAGCCTGATGGGCTACAGTCTATGCGGTTGTATTTGGCCCACAGAGGTTCCCATTATGAAAAGAGTTTAGTGATTTCTTTATTCTCAGATCCCCAGGTGCTATTTTTCATAAATTCTTATAAGCAGTCTACAAATTAAATACTGAACAAACGTATGTTGCACTATTTCACTGAGTCTACAAGGTTATTAAAATGCATATTTATTCCCCAAACAATAATCCAAGCTCAAGTACTTGAATAAGCATCCCTCTGGGACCTCTCTCTCCTTTGTGCAGTGGGAAGCACCTACAACGGGGGTGAGTCAGCATCAGTGCCTATCTGGAAGGAATAGACAGCCGCTTATGCTAAGTCTTGGGGGATTTTCACTCATTTTGTGCTATGCTCCCAGGACTCTTCAACACTAGTGGAGTCTTCAGTGTCCTAGCACTTCTCTGGAGGAGTTCAAGACTATTTTAAGAGACATGAGGGGTAGGGGAGCTAGGGACAAACCATGCCATTCGACTCACTCCTCAACCAGGTTATTAACCATAATAGTCCCCACTCTGGGCTGAGACCTGGACTAGATACTTAATATTTTATCATTTTCCCCCCTTACAAACCTACCTAAAAATACGTGTGATAATCTCCATTTGACAGAGGAAAATAAAACCCAAAGTCAGTGGACGGTAAGGGTTATGTAAGCCAGGTATGTCCAAGCTGAAGTCAGTCTGCATTCACCAAGATGCACTACTTCCCTACTCCATGTAAAAATGTGTGTGTGTGTGTGTGTGTGTGTGTGTATTTTAATCAATAGCAAAAGTACATGTGGAAGGAAGAGAAGAGGACTATAGTGTGCGAACAACTTTGGGCCTGAGTGTGGAGCAGGGTGGAGCTCAGAGCAAAGTCAGGCCCACAGGCAGGTTATATAAATGAAAAATGTATTCCCACCTGTGCAGGTTAGTCTCCATCTGCATTGGGCGGGAGGCAGGGCCATTCTCTACCAGTCCCATGACAGCTTTTGTACAGAGTGATCTTCTCAAGGACATGTGCACAGCAAATACCCTTGGAAGGCAGAGACAGTGTCCCCCTCCAGGGCAAAGAGAAGGCTTGTTTTCTGACCAGGACAATGTCAATCATGTCTTCCTTGAGCATGCTGTTGGCATCCTCCGAGGGGTTTCCTGAGCTTGTTGTTCCTCAGCAGTGGCATAGCTCCGATATCCACCAGGACCTGCTCCCACATGGCCCTCGTGGAACTTGGGACAAGGGGACTGAGCAGACAAAGCTCATGCTGTCTGTAATGCTCTGAGTAATCAAGTGTCCATCTGCACTCCTTGCTTCCTTACCGAGCAAATCCGCACAGCTGTGCTACCCCCTGCCGCCGCTCTCACCGTCTGCTCCTGCACCCCATCCGTTCTCCACACTCCTCTGTCCTGGTCTAATAACAGTAGCCCCAACCCCACCTCCCATACCTCTGCCTTCCTGGTTAGGGTTGGCCAGTGGGAGGTGCCAGGGGAGGATGGATACAGGTCAGAGTATTAATTTCCTTGCTCCTTCTCTGCTGCTCTGGCTCTGGCTTCTGTTGACAGTCTCTCTTTGATAGCCACATAGGGCTCTCCCTTCACCCTCAGACCGAGGGAGGTAAAGAGTGTGCCACTCTTGCTAGACCTTGAGCATGTCACCATCCCTTATTGGGTCCTTAGAGCCTAAACCTATGGCTCAAAATGTAAAGAAATTTGCCTACAATGGGGGAACCTGGGATCAATCCCTGGGTTAGGAAGATCTCCTGGAGAAGGGAACAGCTACCTACTCCAGTATTCTTACCTAGAGAATTCCATGAACAAAGGAGCCTGGAGGGCTACAGTCCATGGGGTCACAAAGAGTCGCTCATGACTGAGCGACTTTCACACACACACACACACACACAGCCTGCCCAAGTCTCTGTAAACAGACTTTAAAAAAGCTATCTGCAGTTAAACTCTTTTGAATGTGCCATTTTGCTTTCAAAAGTAATTGAAGACAGGTTTTTTTTAATGTGTATGGAACACAGGTTATATATATTTACACACAAGACTACATTTTAACCTTAACTTACCTCTTATTCCTCATCTTTACCAAGTCATTGAGCCACTTTGAACTTAGAGCAGCCAGAGACCTCTACACCAGCAAAATAAGAATGGTTCCAACTGAACGGTGTTACAAATGCATTTTTTCCTATTCCTGCTATTTTTGACATAGAAATGCTGTGGATGGGGATATTGGTAGACACTATAGAGATGTTCTCTTTACCAATATGTTCTCTTTGCCACTGCCCACCTTCTGGCAATAGTTATCATTCCCAGTGTGTATGTAACATACTCTAAGCTTTAGTTAAATAAAACCACAACATAAAACCAGATCACTTGGGGAACTTAGGATCACAGTTTCTAGTTGGAAGAGATTGTTAAAGATTTTAACAAAACTCTTTATTTGATAGTCCATTTAATTCTGGAAAAAATATTGCTTAAATTCATTTTAATTTCTTTCAAAATTCATTTTTTCTTTTAAAGTGTTATTTCTACAACTCATCAGGGGCAAGAAAAGCTAAAAGAACATTCTAAAATTCCAAACCAGTGGAAGAGCATATTATCCCAGTACCACATATAAGGAGAAACTTAGTAAATTAACTGTTTCCTTCTGGTAATAATAATGATGACCTTGACTGAACTAGGAAGCTATGTTTGCTCTTTGTCTTCAAGTACGGGCAGGTGTTAGGCAGGAGGATGGGCTGTGCAAGGCAACTCAAGCAGAGAAGACAACCCAGGCCAAGGCCTGGAGCTGAGAGAGAAGTTAATGTAGCTCCTGGGAGCTGTATCCTGGCAGTTCAGAGTTAAAGGAGCATAAAGGGTAAGCTAGAACGAGGAAAAACAGAAGAGAGAATGAAATTATCTGCTTCTAGCTGCATACCTTGGCTCTTCTCGCTATAAATGTCTACTAGCTCAGGGCTGGAGAACAGCCATAATCAATTAAATTTAGGTTTCAGTTGACCAAACAATCATGATCAACCATTTGGGGATCCTTGTCTCCACTGAGTCAAGAGTAATTTAGCATCTGTTATACACTAGGCACAATGATAAGTGATCCTATCAAAATCCTAAGTAATTTTAAGTCTAATTAAATGGTCATTATGAACCAAGGTCAATGCATATATTGAACCATCTCCACCACTGCTGTCCCTTCCAAGAACTGGTTTTTGATTCTCTTCCAGGAAGTCTAAATCCACAAAGCATCCAGAGCAATACAGTTCAAGGTAAAACTGGGCTCCACACTGATGAATGTGAATCTAAACAGGGATAACTGGCAGACAGTTTAGCCCCTCCATTATCTACGGCTGTAGATACGGTCCCATCACTTCATGGCAAATAGATAGGGAAATGATGGAAACAGTGAGACTTTATTTTCTTGGGCTCCAAAATCATTGCAGATGGTGACTGCAGCCATGAAATTAAAAGACACTTGCTCCTTGGAAGAAAAGCTTCACCAATCTAGACAGCATATTAACAATCAGATACATTACTTTACCAGTGAAGGTCCATCTAGTCAAAGCTATGGTTTTCCTAGTAGTCATGTATGGATGTGAGAGTTGGACTATAAAGAAAGCTGAGCACCGAAGAATTGATCCTTTTGAACTGTGGTGTTGGATAAGACTCTTGAGAGTCCCTTGGACAGCAAGGACATCCAACCAGTCAATCCTAAAGGCAGTCAGTCCTGAGTATTCACTGGAAGGACTGATGCTGAAGCTGAGGCTCCAATACTTTGCCGCCTAATGTGAAGAAGTGACTCATAGGAAAAGACCCTGATGCTGGGAAAGATTGAAGGCAGGAGGAAAAGAGGAAGACAGAGAATGAGACGGTTGGATGGCATCACCAATTTTATGGACATGAGTTTGAGCAAGCTCCGGGAGTTGGTGCTGGACGGGGAAGCCTGGCGTGCTGCAGTTCATGGGGTCGCAAAGAGTTGGACACGACTGAGCGACTGAACTGAACTGACCTACATCAGAATCTGCCCCCACCTCTTCCTCCAAATAACCAACCACACATGTAAGTAGAAACAGAATGCTTTTTATGCTATCACAATTTCAAGACCATCACCTATCACTCAACACAGTCAGACTGTCTTCTCTAAGCTTCATCTACGTGGAAATGCTACCTAAGTATAATTTCTGCCTAAAATGTTGTTTTGTTTCTAATGTGGAAGCTTTGAGGATGGGGAAATGGTCTCAGAAATTGGAATAAAGGTAAGAAAGAAAGAAAAAAAAAAGATGTATCTGCTAGCAAAGAATTTGTATTACAACTAGATACATTATTTTTAACAGTACTTAATAAGAGACATTTGGTGACAGACAGGGAGGCATGGCGTGCTGCGATTCATGGGGTCTCAGAGTCGGACACGACTGAGCCACTGAACTGAACTGAACTGAATAAGAGACAGTCATACAGGGCCCATAGAAGGGCCACTTTTGGTTTAATGAACTAATCTCACCATTTTGAAACAGTTAGTGATTTTTGAACAAAGGGTTTAATTCCTCTTCAACTGGGCTCCATGAATTATGTAGCTGCTCTTGACTATATGTGACATAGGAATCCTTAGAGAAGTGGTCACTGAATGTACAACTGACTAGAGAAAGCAAATGGAATAAGACTTATACCAGGGTTAGAGTAATATTTAGGATTCAAATAATTCAGATAATATTCTTTCTGGGAAAACACTAAATAAATAAATAGTACAGATAAATTAAAATTAAATTCTGAAATAATCTCCCAAGATGGTTCCAAAAATTAATTAACCTGTTTTTGCTCTGCCCGTTCTTCTTTGACTTAAGTAGCTGGTAAATTACCCTCAATCTGTGTCACTGGTTCAGCCTCTAGAAAGATTTAGTACCATAGAGACACCAAGAAATAAGTGCCTAGTTGTCTGAGAATTCCACAAGGTGTCATCCTTGAGCTAAAATGATAAATCCAATACTGGAAGACAGTTTTCATTTAAAAATTGAAGATTCCAAACCTCCATTTTGAACTCTGTGGGTTTGGCTCTACAGTCATACAGCAAGTCCCCCTTATTGAGTACTTAATAAGTGCTAGGCTCTTGACATACATTATTTCTAATCTTTTAAATAACCTTGTATTGATCTAAGCTGGCATTTTACAATGGAAAAAGCCAAGATTCATAGACGTTAAGTCAGTTTCCCAAGGCACACATCTAATAAGTGCCAGAGTCAATATTCAAAGACAGACTGCTGCTGCTGCTGTTGCTAAGTCACTTCAGTCGTGTCCAACTTGGTGCGAATCCGTAGACGGCAGCCCAAAAGGCTCCCCCGTCCTGGGATTCTCCAGGCAAGAACACTGGAATGAGTTGCCATTTCCTTCTCCGATGCATGAAAGTGAAAAGTGAAAGTGAAGTCGCTCCGTTGTGTCTGACCCTCAGCGACCCCATGGACTGCAGCCTTCCAGGCTCCTCCATCCATAGGATTTTCCAGGCAAGAGTCCTGGAGTGACAGAACTAGCTGAGCCCAAATTCTGTGCAATTTCTGCTTAACTATACAGTCTCAAAGTATCAAACAAAGAAAATAGACAAAGGAGTTCAAAGAATGAACAAACAAATTCAAGCCTGTCCAGGCTCTATTCTACACCAGCTCAGGGCAGCCGGCGGGCTGCATGGGCATTGACCAAACAGCTGCCCTCTCCTGAGTTTGTGGGCACTGTTTGTGGGCACCAGGACCAAACCCAGGGATATAAAGCCCTGAAAATGAGTGTTCCAGTACACCCCACGTGTTTTGACTGTCATCTATTATTGTTACATAATTCAGAGGTGATGTTCAGAAGAAGCTATGGACACGAAAACTACTGTTGTCTCCAGGTGTTCCTAAGTGGAAGATTGTCGGCAGGGCTTCCTACTGTCAGGAGCCTCTCTACATGTACAAACTCCCCCACCCCCAAAGCTCTGGGCCAGTTTCCATTACTAACAAGGTAATGCGGCATTCAGTTCACTCTGCTGGCTATTCTGGCCAGCACTGTAGCTGAGCCTTATCCCCAACACAAAAACCCCTTTTTGTACCAGGTTCTTGACATTTAGATCCAGTGCCTTGTTGTCCTGAACCTGAACCTCTTTCCTTGGAAAGGCAGTAAAAACCACAAGAAAAAATATCTCGGGCTCTGAGTTTGCATCCTTGTACCATCACTTTCACGGTGACCAACTATCCTGTTCTGCTTGTAACTGTCCTGGTTTTAGCATCAAAAATCCAGTGTCCCAGGAAATCATCAGTCAAGGGTGAAATGGCAATCCACTCCAGTACTCTTGCCTGGAGAATCCCATGGAGGAAGGAGCCTGGTGGGCTACAGTCCATGGGGTCGCAAAAGAGTCGGACACGACTGAGCGAATTCACTTCAAGGGTGAACTCACACGGCTAGTCACCTTGAATCCCTTCCTAACTTAGCCACCTTGAACAGGTTACCTAACCTCTCAACACCTGACAAGGGGAATGGGCAAATTACTAACATTTACCCCATCAGGTCATTGTGAAGATCAAATGAGGTGTGTGCACAGTACTTAGCACAAAATAAGCATGTAAGATACTTTAGCTGATATTATTACTCTTGACCTACTCAGCCCATAATTCTAGAGTATCCAAGACTGGAAGGCTGCTCTGATCTTACAAATCTCCTCCCGAAGAGAGAATTCCTGCTCCAGAGCCTGAGACCTGGGGCCCTTCCAGATCTCACTATCTCTTGCTTTTTCCTTATTGCTTGTCACTGCACCATCAGCCATCCTACTTAAAAAGCCTCTAAGATCTTCTAGTTTTTAAGCATCAGTAACCACTCTGACAGTCACACTCCCAAAGTCTCAGTGACCATGACAATGTCCTTTTCAAGGAGGTACAGCCAGTGATCAAGGGGACAGTAAGGAAGGGTAGACCTTCCTTGAGTGCCTAAACCTTGAGTATGACTGAAAGTACACCCTTGCTTCCATTCACTCGTATAACATGGATCTATCCTTGAGAATAATTTCTGTTGATTTGGCAATAATTCTTTGCAATCCAACTGTATCTAATGTCCTGTGTAATTAAAGATCTTTCTCCAACCAAGCATTTAATGGCTGTCATGTTTGACTACACTTTGACACATATATCTTCATCATCCTTGCAAAGATTGCTTTTCACTACTTTATAGAAGCACTGTGCATAATTATATTCTATTTCATATTATAAAATACATTTTTCTTTGCAAGAAGATAAAAGAAAATATGATTAAATGTGTTGCATGCTGTATTTTCTTTTTCCATCTTGTGTACACTCATGTTTATGTTCAAACCCATTAAAAAACATGTACCTATTGCCTCACTTTAGGACAGCCTGCCAAGACATTCTGGCCATGTTACCTACCACTCATGAAACCATAACCAAGAATCTACAACTGAAAGTGGTATGCTTCATTTCTATCCTCTAAAGAGATACTGCTGCTGCTGCTAAGTCACTTGTCGTGTCCGACTCTGTGCGACCCCATAGACATGAGGTTATATATCATTTTCCTAGGATACTATCTTCTAAATTTTTAGACTTTGCCATTTTAAGTAAAATCAATACCTTGAGACAATAATATCTGTATTTGTCCTTTGTCTCCTTATCCAAAATGTCTTAGTCATCAGCTGTATGCCTGATTTTCACAAGAGAGCTAGTCTGGATGATTTTCAATGCAGATTTCTGTGGAACTCAAGTATACTCTCTTCACAGGACTTGACTGGTATTCTCACAAGACTACGCAGTAGACGTCACTCTCCTACTCCAGCCCAATCTCTAATCCCTCTCTGGAAGAGGAATACAAAATAGCACCTCTGAGAGCTGCAGTCCCCATGACTTTGGGGGAGGGACATCCCCTGTCTACACTGCAACTAGGCCTGTTCTCCCAGCTAGCTGTGTAGACCCAGTTGGAAGGAGCACCTGGGAGGTGGGGTATTAATTAGTTCAGTTATTGAGGCTTCAACTGAAGTGTGTGCCTCTGGTGAAGCATCTGAATCTGGATTTCCAGTCTACATGTCACACAATTTAACAGAATCTCTTAGAAAATGAAGGTATTGCAATATATCTCCCTATTAACTTCCAGCCTTTAGATTTTATGACGCAGTAGTTTAAATAGAGTGGACTAAACTAGGTAAATAACAATAGGCATGGTGAAGAATAGGTTTGTAACACAGCAATTATTTTATGATTAGGCTCTGGTTTTTGGAAGAGTCAATCAGGAAACTGCATAGCAAAGATAATGCTGACATGAGATTGAAGGTGAGGTGAGAGAAGAGGACTTCCAGGTACTTCCCTTTGACATGTTCCAAGCTGACTCTCTCAGTCTAAATCAGCAGTTAAGATCACCAATACACTGTCAGGAACACCAGAGGCAACAGAAAGTATCCACCCAGTGGAATACAGGCTTATAGTCTACTTCTAAGTCAGCCAATCAGTCAATCCATTAATTAAAGAATCCTATAAAAGTGATTTATCAACATCATACCAGGGTATATTTTCCTTGTTGTGAACATGTATTCTTTAGATATCTATGGAAATGAAGCTTCCTGGGATACAGAATTCTAGGCCTTTAGAATATCAGAGCTAAAGATATCAGGTAAATCACTTGTGCAGCCCTCTCATTTTAAAGATGAGAAAACAATATAAATTGTGAAATGCAGGTTTACCAGATAGGCCTTAACCTCTCCAGCAGGTTTCAGAAATAGAAGTCTTCATTGTTAGAAAGATGAGAGGAAGGACTTCAAAGCCTTTAAATGTGATCGGCATCGGAAAAAATAAATATTCATTGCTCTTGATCTTTGAATTATTGGACCAGTTCCAATTAACTTAGGTCATCATTAAGTTTGAACTTAAACCAAAAGGGACAAAGAAAACTACATGATCTCTAAAGAGAAATATATGAAAAATTTTCTAGCTCATCATGCATGAATTTTTGTGCCATTACACATTCATAAATCCTAATTTCACTCCTGTGACCTGTATCAGCACACTCCATTTGAAGTGACTCTCTTTACTAGCTTAGATCCAGCAAAGAGTTCCTACCATACCTCTATTTCTAGAGGACATGGAAACTTTCTGAATGGCAGAAAGTTTTGTGCAATCTCACATTTGTCCATTAACATCATTGTTTCAATATCAGGGAGCCAGATTCAGGAAATTTAAGATGTTTATGTGTACAAATAGCTCCCTAATAGTCTCTTTGACCAGATAACATGAAAAAAAACAACACTGATTTATTGCCCAGCACCATCTTACATGTGTGTCTCCTAAGTCACTTGAGTCGTGGCCAGCTCTTCAGGATGCTATGGATCACAGCCTGCCAGATTTTTCTCTCCGTGGGATTCTCCAGGCAAGAATACTGGATTGGGTTGCCATGCTCTCCTCCAAGGGATCTTCCCGACCACGGGGTCAAACCCACGTCTCTTCTGTCTCCTACATTGACGGGGGGGTTCTTTCCCACTAGTGGCACTTAGGAAGCCCCAGCACCATCATATCAATACTCAGAGGAGTTTCAACTTCTTTAAACTATTGCTCACAACTGTTGTTATGCTGCCGATAGTTTCTTTCCTGAAGAAATTCCATTCCATTTATTCAGAAATTCTAATGCTTTCATATACTCAATCTTAAACTCACCTCTGCTGGGAATAATTATTTAATAAGAAAATGAGTTGATGACTCTAAAGAATAGCTTAAGAGTCTGGAAACACCAGTTGTAACCAGTATCCCAAACTCTAAGTCTATGGATTAATCACTATCAGAAAGAAACACTATCCCACACTGATTAACATGTAACTAATAATGATATAATCATAGTGTAGATCTTTGTACAACCTTATTCCATTTTCAGATTTGTTATATGACTTATTGTCAAATCTCTCCCACAAAATCAAAGTTGATAGCTTGCCCTCCAAAATAAGAATATCAAAAAAGCTTTGGATCCTTCAAGGGTAGTTACAAAATAAGTTCATGTACAGTAGAACGCCCTGATGCCTCAGTGGTAAAGAATCTACCTGCAATGCAGGAGACATGGGAGATGCAGTTTTGATCCTTGGGTCAGGAAAAGCCTCTGGAGGAGAAAATGGCAACCCTCTCCAGTATTCTTGCCTGAAAAATCCCATGGACAGAAGAGTCTAGCAGGCTACAGTCCAAAGGGTTGCACAGAGTCAGACATGACTGAGTGATTGAACACAAGCACAAAGCAAAAATAAAAACTTACCCCCATCTGACTTAGAAGAAATTTTTCCTTCCAGGCACCCATTTATTCATTATTCAATTCATTTAACAAAATTTTAGTGATCACCTACTCTATTCCAGGGACTGGGTGAACATTGAGAATTCAAAGACAAATGAGATACATTCCTTCTCTCAAGAAGTTCATCATCAACCAGGTTAATAAACAATTGCATTGCTTTACTCACATCTACAACCTACAGTAAATGCACTGATGACTTCAACCTAGATCAACCTTCAACCCTTTTCAGTAATTAGTGAATTGGTATTATAATCTTTGCATATCTTCTCAAAGTCTAACAACTTCACACTTTAGATGACTCTTTCAATAGCATCTAGCCTTTTATTAAAATAATCACCCCCTTACCACAAAGGTGCCCCAAGTTATTGATCATCCAACTTCACATCTTACAGGAATTTATGATCCACCTCCCTAGACACACATCCATACACACATACACAGCTTTTGTCTCATAGCTTGTCTAGTGAGTGAATCTCCTGAGTGCTCAGATTCCTCCAGTCTTCAGTAACCACACTAACAAGAGTAACAGGCAATGAGTTCACTTATACTTTAGAAGTCTCAGCTGAGCCTGATGACCTCAGGAAAACTGATAATAGTTAAACCAAACCCCAGCCATAGGATTGGGGTTTGGAGGCACGAATCTTCTATTGCAGAGACATAATAAAATCTAGAAAATAGTTATTGAGATCTTATTATGTGCCACACACTGTGTGTTGAGTATTTAGGTGATAGGTGAAGTCGCTCAGTTGTGTCCAACTCTTTGCGACCCCGTGGACTGTAACCTACTAGGCTTCTCTGTCCACGGGATTCTCCAGGCAACACTACTATCACCATTTTAGAGGTAACTGAGGCCAAGTGACTAGCCCAAGACTACTGCTGCTGCTGCTGCTTCTAAGTCACTTCAGTCGTGTCCGACTCTGTGTGACCCCATAGATGGCAGCCCACCAGGCTCCCCTGTCCCTGGGATTCTCCAAGCAAAAATACTGGAGTGGGTTGCCATTTCCTTCTCCAATGCATGCATGCATGCTAAGTCGCTTCAATTGTGTCCGACTCTGTGCGACCCTATGGACAGCAGTCCACCAGGCTCCTCTGTCCACGGGATTCTCTAGGCAAAAATACTGGAGTGGGTTGCTATTTCCTTCTCTTGCCCAAGGCTACACAATAGCAAGTGGTGAAGCCTTGACCAAAATTCTAACAAGCTGACTTCAAAGCCACTCTGTAAGAGGAGAGAGAAACTTCCATCCAAGATCTTAGGATGTCATTGACTTAAGATACCTGAATACTGAACTTAATACATTTCCTTTGAGGACAAGATTGTCCATAGTCTGTGGTGAAAGCCAAGCATTATGGGAAATATCCATTAGCCACACTTTTGTCTTTGCCTTAGTAGAGCCTGATGTGCACAGACAGTCTGCTTCCAAATTCTGCTCTTTCTGCTGTACCATGATGCCTGTTTATAAAATGTATCTGCATCACAGGTATAGAAGAGAATAAAGGTTTATGAAAGATTGAACTATAAAAATGAACTATAAAAAAATAGATGTTCGAGTTTCATCATCACTGGCTTATTAAAGTTAACCAATTGCTTTCAACTAAATGTAGAATGTCTGTCTGATTGCATTGGAAGAACATTTTTATTCAACTTCTGAAACTTGTAATATCTTGTCTATAATGAGGATATCATTCTGAGTGCCTCATGTTCAGGCTGGTACAGACCCCCATTTATTACCCTGAATTTCCACTAAAGTGAAGCCAAAGCTCACCATCTTTAATATCCAGAAATGAGCCTCAGAGACACATAGAACTGTGTCTAGTTGAGAGCTGTGTGTCAGACAGTCATGGGGCCCCACTATGATTAATGACACCAATATGAAGTCTCATGTTTGTCATTTGGGGGAAATGCTTGTGATGATGGCACATTCCTCCTTTCAATTCTCACTTTCCTCTTAAGGAAGACTGCTCATTTATATCCTCTGAGGATGCTCCTAACAAGATGGATGTACCATCATATGTTTAAGGAGGGAGGAAAAAAAAGGCAATCGCAGGAGTTCAAGAAAAAAATGAAAGCTGAATCATTCTCAGTAATTTCCCAAATTTATATCCCTCAGTATCACAAACTGAATTACCCCTATAAACATTAGTTTAGAAAACCAACTTTTCTCTTACAGCTGCATGGTGAAGTGCCACATCACATCCATATAGTAAAGATTTTATTTTCAATCTAATGTGCCAATGGCAGTTTCCAATGAGAAAAAGCAATTTGCTAGTCTAGCCAATTACGATTTGTCCTTGGATGAAGATGACAGCAAAGTCTGTGCCTCTGGTTCATTGAAAGCATCAGAAAGATATCCCCAGTACTCAGTTTGGTTCTCTGTGAAGTTAAGCATTAAGGAGGTGATTAAAATTCAGTTTAACTTTGGTAGCAAATCAAAGGAAAGGCATTGCTATCTGATGGTAGGAGCAGATTTTCAGAACAGTACGAAACAGCAGTGGCCTGCATTTTAATTATGAGGACAATATTGAAGCTCTGTGCCTCCAGTTATGCCCTCACTAGGAAACCTTTATTCTGTACCCTGAGGGTATTAGGACTACTTGAAGTATTCACATTACCACATATGGGTGTATTTAAACAGATAACCATTGCTTTACTTGATACCTCTGTTATCAAAAGATGACCAATGACTATAAATGGAGGTTTGGGGAAAAAAAACCAAAAACTCCTGACTATGCCATTGATTTCCTATGTCATGATCAGAAAATCATTTTCCTTCTTTTTGCCCAAGCCATAATGTTAGAACACATCAGAGAGCTGATTTGTAAGGTTGTTATGATGATAGAATTAGATTTAAAAAGAAGATCTGGGATATTTGCCATTAATATGCTTTTAAAGATGAGAAAACTGAACAACTCTTGAATAATTATCCAAGTCAACACTTTTGAAGTTCATCTACCACTATTATATCAATGCAATACCAGGTCGTTAGTGTGAGGATATGGGAAATTTTGCTTGATAATTAAAGACCTTTCCTATATCCTGGCCTTGGATTGATGAACAGAATGTTAAGCCTAAATTATCTCCTCCATTTCAAGCATCAGATGAAAGTCCTGGGGAGAAGCATGATCTGTTCATTCATTTACTAATGTAGCAAATCTCCACTGGATGTTTACTCTGTCTGGCTCAGTTGCACTAGAGAAACAAAGATGAGTAAGACTTGGTTCCTGCCTCAAAGGATTTACAGAGGAGTGAAGTGGATTTACCTGCTTTCAATGCCCTAAATGCCTGTGCCCTCACTTGGACGCTCACTCACCATATGCCTGTCTACCAGCTTTCTGTGCTGGTCTCTCTGGGCAGATCCACTCTATTTCACTCTTTACCTAAGTCACTTCTATTCATCATTTTAGCTTTATGCCTGGCACATGGTATTTGCTCAGTAAGGATTACTGAATTCATTATCATACAATATGAGAAATTCTTAAATAGAGGAGGAAGCAAAACATCTCTGGGGTACAGAGACCATGGTAAGGGTGCCAAGGAATGCTTCACAGAAGGCTTTTGGGTTGATAATATTTGAGATGGACTTGAAACATGAGTACAGGTTAAAGGTGAATCAGGACAACATGAGAAAAGAACTGTAAAGTGGTGAATCAGCATTAAGGAAAATCGTACCAGACAAAGGGAACATCATCTGTACATGCATGAAGATACTAGTAAGATGCGATGTCTGCAGTTTGCAAACTCAACATAGATAACATTGAGTACAGTACAGAGTGGAAGGTACATTTGAGCTTCATGTCAAAGACCTTACATGTCATGGTTAGAGGTATAGATTTTTTTTCCCTAAGGTGATAAGCAGTCACTGAAGGTTTATTGGCAGGTGTGTTGAATGAGATTTAGAGGCAAGGGAAACACACACAGAAAGAGCAAACACTCTAGCTTAAGGTGATAAAAAATAATTTATTATCAATGTTAAGTAGGGCAGAGACATTCTGGAAGGCACAGAGAGTCCAGACTTGCAGGCTTTGCCCAAGACCACTCACCTCCACTGAGTACATGCTCCAGCAGCCACATCAATGACCCTGGGCACTAGTTGACCCTCCACCAATCCTTTCAAGAAAGCCTATGACCTTGGACAGAACTGAATTCCACACAACACTTCCCTTCTCACACTGTTGTCTTTCAAACCAAAGTCTCACACATATTCTTCTGAATGATGGAGCCCAAGTCACAAGCCAGCACTATATCTACAAGGGAGACTGGAAAGATGAATTTCTAGCTTCCATCTGGGAAGGACCAATGTGGGAAATGCCCAAACCTAGAAAAGATGTTCTAAAACATTTTCAGTTCATTCAGTTCAGTCGCTCAGTCATGTCCAACTCTTTGCGACCCCATGAATCGCAGCACACCAGGCCTCCCTGTCCATCACCAATTGCCAGAGTTCACCCAAACCCATGTCCATTGAGTCGATGATGCCATCCAGCCATCTCATCCTCTATCATCCCCTTCTCCTCCTGCCCCCAGTCCCTCAGAGTCTTTTCCAAAGAGTCAACTCTTCACATGAGATGGCCAAAGTACTGGAGTTTCAGCTTTAGCATCAGTCCTTCCAAAGAACACTCAAGACTGATCTTTAAAATGGGCTACTTGGATCTCCTTGTAGACCAAGGGACTCTCAAGAGTCTTCTCCAACACCACAGTTCAAAAACATCAATTCTTCAGCACTCAGCTTTCTTCACAGTCCAACTCTCACATCCATACATGACCACTGGAAAAACCATAGCCTTGACTAGATGGATCTTTGTTGACAAAGTAATGTCTCTTCTTTTGAATACTCTATCTAGGTTGGTCATAACTTTCCTTCCAAGGAGTAAGCATCTTTTAATTTCATGGCTGCAATCACCATCTGCAGTGATTTGGGAGCCCCCCAAAATAAAATCAGCCAGTGTTTCCACTGTTTCTCCTGCCCCCAGTCCCTCAGAGTCTTTTCCAAAGAGTCAACTCTTCACATGAGATGGCCAAAGTACTGGAGTTTCAGCTTTAGCATCAGTCCTTCCAAAGAACACTCAAGACTGATCTTTAAAATGGGCTACTTGGATCTCCTTGTAGACCAAGGGACTCTCAAGAGTCTTCTCCAACACCACAGTTCAAAAACATCAATTCTTCAGCACTCAGCTTTCTTCACAGTCCAACTCTCACATCCATACATGACCACTGGAAAAACCATAGCCTTGACTAGATGGATCTTTGTTGACAAAGTAATGTCTCTTCTTTTGAATACTCTATCTAGGTTGGTCATAACTTTCCTTCCAAGGAGTAAGCATCTTTTAATTTCATGGCTGCAATCACCATCTGCAGTGATTTGGGAGCCCCCCAAAATAAAATCAGCCAGTGTTTCCACTGTTTCCCCATCTATTTGCCATGAAATGATGGGACCAGATGCCATGATCTTCGTTTTCTGAATGTTGAGCTTTAAGCCAACTTTTTCACTCTCCTCTCTCACTTTCAAGAGGCTTTTTAGTTCCTCTCTACTTTCTGCCATAAGGGTGGTGTCATCTGCATATCTGAGGTTATTGATATTTCTCCCAGTAATCTTGATTCCAGCTTGGGCTTCTTCCAGTCCAGCGTTTCTCATGATGTACTCTGCATATAAGTTAAATAAACAGGGTGACAATATACAGCCTTGACGTACTCCTTTTCCTATTTGGAACCAGTCTGTTGTTCCATGTCCAGTTCTAACTGTTGCTTCCTGGCCTGCATACAGATTTCTCAGGAGGCAGGTTAGGTGGTCTGGTATTCCCATCTCTTTCAGAATTTTCCACAGTTTACTGTGGTCCACACAGTCAAAGGCTTTGGCATAGTCAATAAAGCAGAAATAGATATTTTTCTGGAACTCTCTTGCTTTTTCCATGATCCAGTGAATGTTGGCAATTTGATCTCTGGTTCCTCTGCCTTTTCTAAAACCAGCTTGAACATCTGGAAGTTCATGGTTCATGTATTGCTGAAGCCTGGCTTGGAGAATTTTGAGTATTACTTTTTCGTGGCTCAAACGGTAAAGTGTCTGTCTACAATACGGGAGACCCAGGTTCGATCCCTGGGTGGGAAAGATCTCCTGGAGAAGGAAATGGCAACCCAGTCCAGTATTCTTGCCGAGAAAATCCGTGGACAGAGGAGCCTAGTAGGTTACAGTCCATGGGGTCGCAAAGAGTCGGATACAACTGAGCTTTCACTTTTTCTTTTTTTTTAACTAGCATGTGAGATGAGTGCAATTGTGCGGTAGTTTGAGCATTCTTTGGCATTGCTTTTTCTTTGAGACTGGAATGAAAACTGACCATTTCCAGTCCTGTGGCCACTGCTGAGTTTTCTAAAACAGCTTAGAGACCACAAATCATGAAACTCTCCCTACCATGGGGAAGAGCATAATTAGACTTACATCATAAACATTTTTCTCAGTGTTGACGGTGGACAGAACAGAGTAAACAGATGGGATATAGAATTCTAGAGAGCAAGGATTTGGTCTGCCTTTTTAATTGCAGAAATAATAATGATTCCTTCCAAATAGAAGGTACTCAACAAATTATTTTCTCTTTGTAAAGTTAAGAAAAATTTACATACAGTAAATTTCACCTTGTTTGCAAATTTTGACAAGTGCATCCTATAGTATAACCACTACCGCAATCAAGATATAGATTGGTGCCACCACTCCCAAAATTCTCTCATGCTGCTCCTCTATAGTCAGTCTCCACCGCAACGCCTGGCAACCATATACATGCAGTATGTAGCCTTCTGTGTCCGGCTTCTTTCACTTAGTGTAATACACTTGCGATTCACCCATGTTGTATATATCAGCAGTCCTTTTTATTGCTGAGTGGTCTTCCATGGTATGGGTGTACTAAAGTTTATCAATGCTCCAGGTTAAAAAAATATTAGAATTGTTTCCAGTTTGAGGGATTACATTTTTTGCATCCCATTTGAGGGATTCACATTTTTTGCATGAAGATAATTTTTCAATTCATTTGGGTAAATACCTAGGAGTGGGAGTGCTGAGTCACATGATAGGTACATACTTAACAATTTGGGAGAGCACTGAAATAGACAGTAAATGTGTCCGGCTTCTTTCACTTAGTGTAATACACTTGCGATTCACCCATGTTGTATATATCAGCAGTCCTTTTTATTGCTGAGTGGTCTTCCATGGTATGGGTGTACTAAAGTTTATCAATGCTCCAGGTTAAAAAAATATTAGAATTGTTTCCAGTTTGAGGGATTACATTTTTTGCATCCCATTTGAGGGATTCACATTTTTTGCATGAAGATAATTTTTCAATTCATTTGGGTAAATACCTAGGAGTGGGAGTGCTGAGTCACATGATAGGTACATACTTAACAATTTGGGAGAGCACTGAAATAGACAGTAAAGAATCTGTCTGCAGATGGAGGCTCAGACAGTAAAGAAGCTGCCTGCAATGCAGGAGACTTGGGTTTGATCCCTGGGTCTGGGAGATCCCCTGGAGAAGGAAATGGCAACCCACTCCAGTATTCTTGCCTGGAAAATCCCATGGACAGAGGAGCCTGGTGGGCTATAGTCCTTGGGGTCGAAGAGAGTGAGACAACTTAGCAACTAACACTTTATAGTCTTCCCTGGTAGCTCAGCTGGTAAAGAATATGCCTGCAGTGTAGGAGACCCTGGTTTGATTCCTGGGTGGGTAAGATCCCCTAGAGAAGTATCCTAGCCCACTCCAGTATCCTAGCCTGGAGAACCTATGGACTGTATAATCTATGGGGTCCCAAAAAGTTGGACACAACTGAGTGACTTTCACTTTCTTCAATTAATTTTTGTCTTTCAATAATTTGCAGTCAATTCTAAAATACACAGAATAATGTTCTTAAGTTTTTGACATCTGCAAAAACAAGTAAACCTCAATTGTTTTTTATCTTTTGCTTTTAAGAGAAATAAATAAATCTCAAAACCCAATCCCGTATCATCACCCAGGAAATCCTGGAAGTGGCTCATTATTTCCCCCCTCCAAAAGAGTTCTAACTTAATACCAAACCAAGAGAAAGAGGAATGTGAAACAGAAAGCTGTGGGCCATGGAAGTTAATTAAATGGCTGATCCTTTGTAATCACCTTCTCTACAGTGAAGAATGCTGAAAAGCAAGGTTGGGAGATGGTACTATTTTGCCTCCTGAATCACAGAAGGACCAAAGGCTCTTATACAGTAGTGGGTAGCTGGTAGCTGATAGAGGAAGAGTTCCTTTCTTTCCATGGAACTGCCAGATTGTGAAACTAAAACTGTGAGTTGCATCTGAGCCAAGACAAATCAACATTCCATGGGGTCAATTGCTGCTGCAGGGGTGAAGCTCACCCAATGGCCAGAAGCACGTGACAGTCGAGGGAAGCTGCAGCCATAGGGTGCACACAGATCTGCCAGGATTGGGGGACTTCCTCAAGGATCAACTGACCTTGGTCTCCAGTTCACATGGTTCTGATAGAACTTTAGACACCAGGGCAAACCAAGAGAAGAAAACAAGTTATTGAATAAGCAACAGAACATTACTTTAGAGAAAAACATTGGCTGAAAGAAATACTCTGTGCCTTGAATAAGCCCAAGAAATACTATGAAAAGGCTGGTGGTTACAGATTCTCTCCATTCTCAAGTGATTCTTGCACTGGGGGAAACAATGCGGAGAGGACCTCATTGATTCCAACCTCCACTCCTTCAAAAATACAAATGACAGAAGGTCACAGACGGGATTTATGACTCCCTGATATATGGGAAGTGCTTAGTGGCATCACTGGAATTAGAACTTAGATCTGGTGATTCTACTCAGCCACTCTGTCAGCAATGTCAGCTGGGAAGAAGGTAGCCTCAGCAGAGATTCCATGTCTGGCACTTCCCCAAATTTTATTCAGGCTTTTGATGAAGCTTTTGTGTTACCCCAACTCCATCTCTGCTACCAAAAAATAAATGTTATCAAAGAAGTTATTTAATAATGGTTTAAATTTTATTTATTTAATTGAAGGATAATTGCTTTACAGAATTTTGTTGTTTTCTGTCAAGCCTCAACATGAATCAGCCATAGGTATAAAATGCATTTTATACTTAGTATGATGAAAGTTCTATCAATATTTAGTATTAAGGGAAGAGAAAAGAAAGAGAGGAAACAAAATTAATGGAAAAGAATCTCTGCAGCACTGCCAGGTGCTACACTGTACTCTACAACGTACAGAGTCTCTGTACACTGCAGCACAAATGACTGCTGTGTCCTGGATTCACCATACGTCAGCTCGTGACCTTTGGAAAATTATTTACTCTTCCTGAGGTTCAACTGGTTTGCTTCTAAAATTGATATAATAGTGGGCTTCCCAGGTGGCTCAGTAGTAAAGAATCCGCCTGCCAATGCAAGAGAGCGGGTTTGATCCCTGAGTCAGAAAGATCCCCTAGAGTAGGAAATGGCAACCCACTGCAGTTTTCTTGCCTGTAGAATCCCAAGGACAGAGAGCCTGGCAGGCTTCAGTGCAAAGGATCACAAAGAGTCAGACATGACAGTGACAAAGCGCACATACACATATTAGGGCTGTTTGATGGCTTCTCTGAATCTCCAGGATTCAGAGGGCCATACCATCTGAGCACAGAATCAGAAGCACCTGCAAGAGAGAAAGTTCCCTCTGCTTCGAGCATCTGTTTTATTCTATATTAAGTAACTTCAATTATTATGATACATCAAAATAAATACACAGATAATGGATAAAAATACAAAATTCAGAAGAATCTTATCAATTATAGGATTTTCAAAAATTTTAGGTCACAGCAAGTCATTTGGACATGCCCTCAGACATATTCACTCTCCAACAATAGCAAAAAAAAAAAAAAAATTACACTCCAGTGGAGTGCTGGTGGCTGTTTAGTGAAAGGTTTTGGGAAAGGGAATGCCCTGCTTAGCATGTGGCATCCATATGGTTTCTTTCCATCCTCTTGCAAGTTGTTCTAATGTGGGGGACTAGATGACATGCATGAATTTGACACTGCTTGGAAATTATACAACTAATCAAAATTTCAAAATGACAGCATGAATGGAAGGACAGGCCATCAGAGAGCCACAGAGGTGAATGGGTGCCGCCAGCTGTTTTCGGACTGCAGTGGGGACGGAATACACAGAGAGAAGCCCATACTTGGGGCAGAAATGACAGTTTAAAGATCTACAACAGTCCCTTGTTACTGAGAGGGCATAGTTTCATATTCACAAGGGCTTGTCCCTGAACTAGATATCTGTCCACATTATTCTTCTTTGGTAAATCAAAGCCATCAATTACCACCTCCTAGTGCAGCTGCTCCAGGTGCTGTAGGATAAACAGGGCTGAAAAGGAAAATCATTGACCGTACATGGCTCCTTTTGGAATTGTTTGCTGCCAGTGATGGTGTCAGACAATTGCTGAAGGCACTGTTTAATCCCTGCCCCATCCTGAACTGGGACCCCAACCGAGCGTTTACCAGGGCCTGCCATTAATCACTCGGCCGCAGGCGACCTAGAAGACCTCTACAAAGCCTTCATGGAGGTGCAGAAGCAGGATTCCCTTGACCTCCTGCTGGTTTTGCAATAATTAAAGCTTCACTCACGACTTCCCCCACTAGTCTCTTGGTTTTAATGATACTACAAACACAGGTAGGTATAATGACCAATCTCAGAGTATACGGGCTCCTACAAGCCCCAAAGGACCCAGATTAAGCTAGAAATTTCCAGAAGATAATTATGCAATGAAAGATTTAAAAGATACAGTTTTGTAAGTAGAGGTTTGCATTGTTTATAAATAGTTGTTAATAACTTTAGAAATCATTTATTTAGACAATAAGTATTGGTATGACTACTTTAAGTCAGGCTTCCCGGCTTCCCTGGTGGCGCTGACGGTAAAGACTCTGAATACACGAGGCTGGGGTTCGATCCCTGGGTGGGGAAGATCCCCTGGAGAATGAAATGGCTACCCACTCCAGTATTCTTGCCCGAGGAATCCCATGGACAGAGGAGCCTGGCGGGCTGCAGTCCATGGGGTGGCAAACACATGGACTGAGTGACTAACACTTTCACTCTCACTTGAGTCAGGCATGTTTCTAACCTACACCCCAACACTCTTTGAAGGTTGTGTGTGGGGACTGACCCTGAAAGAATAATAGTTTTATAAGTAAGCAATTTGTACATGCATGTAAAAATAGGTTCAAAATACCTGAGAAAATGAAAAGAATGTCTTTCCCATGACCAGCACTCTCATCCCACCATTAGTAATCTATTCATTCTCCAGTAAATTTTCTGTGTGTGAAATGTGTGTTTAAATATAAACTAAATGATATCTTTTCTTTTGACAAAATGTTGTTACACATTAACTTTTTTATTTAATACTATATTGTGGACATTTGTCCATAAATCATATATACCTTTTTGATTCTTTTATAGCTGTATGATGTTACAGTAAATTAATTTAGCATATTCAATTTCAGTTTCCTCTATCAATGCAAATTTCAGCTGCTTCCAACTTTTCCCTATTACAAATAAGCCATCCACGAGCACCTTGTATTTATAACTTATGCACTTGTGCAACTATCTCTGCTTGATGGTTTCTAGAAATGAAGTTGTTGAGACCATGAGTATACATAATTTAAAATTATTTTGAAATGTTATACAAAGAGTTCTAAATTGTCCCACCAAATACCATACCAATTTATACTCTGACTAATATTATATGGAACAGTTCAATTCCTCCCACCCATTTTAACATTAGACATTATTCATTTTTGTGAAATTTTTGTCAGTCAAAATTTATTTTAAAATACATGTTTTAATAAGCATTTTTGTTTCTTAAAATAATATTTTCTAATCATTACTGGAGGCTGATCATTCTTGCATTTTGTAGGCCATTCTTATGTTTGTTCTATAAATTGTCAATCCGTATGATTTACTTAGCTCTTCCATTGGACCCAGCTCCAAAGAACAAAGCTTTAATCTTTTCACATTGATTTGCAGGAGCTTTTTGTAGAAATATTTACCCTTAGTCTTCCAAACATCTTTCACAAGTTAGTTTTTCTTTTTTCCCCTATTAATTCATTTTCTTCTTATTCTCTCTTCCATGTTGTATACTTTCAATAATGCTTGCTCACCATTGACTGTTCTTATTTCAAAACAAGTCATTTAAATCTAACTAGAAGGCAATGGCACACCACTCCAGTATTCTTGCCTGGAAAATCCCATGGACGGAGGAGCCTGGAAGGCTGCAGTCCATGGGGTCGCTGAGGGTCGGACACGACTGAGTGACTTCACTTTCACTTTTCACTTTCATGCATTGGAGAAGGAGATGGCAACCCACTCCAGTGTTCTTGCCTGGAGAATCCCAGGGACGGGGGAGCCTCGTGGGCTGCCGTCTATGGGGTCTCACAGAGTTGGACATGACTGAAGCGACTTAGCAGCAGCAGCAGAAGCTCCGGGGGCTTCCCTAGTGTCTCAGTTGGTAAAGAATCAGCCTGTAATGCGGGAGACCTGGGTTTGATCCCTGTGTGGGGAAGATCCCCTGGAGAAGGAATTGAGTACCCACTCCAGTATTCTGGCTTGGAGAATTCAATGGACTATTCCATTGGGTCACACAGAGTCAGCGGATACAGAGGAGTGGCTCCTGCGGAGAATTCCAAACTGTCAGTGCCTTCAAACCTTTTCTCTGAAACTGCCCAGTTTTTCCAGAAAACAGTCTGTCTCTGCCTGAAAGAATTGGTGAGGTTAAAGATTTTCACAAGTATCCTGGAAGCCCATCCAGAGAAGTGGGCTTGAGATTTTACTTTGCAGTATTCAGATTTTCATCTAATTCCCCTGTTTTCAGCCTGGGATTTCCCACTTACTGATCCCTCTAAATCAAGGGGCTCTCTGGTCTGTTCCTCCAGAGTATAAGGCCACCATCTCCTACTGAACTGGGAGGGTGTATTCATCTGACTTCAACGATGAGGGGGGGGAAGCTGGGGGTCTGACCTGTTGGGGATCTTCAATAAAATCTCTAGGATTCAGCGCACACTTCCTCTAACCAATATGGTCCCTGATGCCTTATTCCAGAATGGCTATAATGTTTCTCAAGAT
Source organism: Aepyceros melampus (assembly GCA_006408695.1). Taxonomy (NCBI): domain Eukaryota; kingdom Metazoa; phylum Chordata; class Mammalia; order Artiodactyla; family Bovidae; genus Aepyceros; species Aepyceros melampus. Next base: position 460,006 of record SJXQ01000572.1, on the reverse strand, counting down.
GAATTCCCATGGGTATTGTTGCAACCTATTCTGGAAACACCTCTGTTTTTACCCCTCTCCCAGCTGTCTTTCCATCTTCTAAATACTTACTAAAATGTCATGTCCACTGTTGTTTCCTCTTATGATTCTTTTTGTTTTCATGAGTTTATGCCTTTTAAAATCCTCTACTGTTGTCTTAGTAAAATGAGGCAGGAAAAAAGTGTTACAGCTCTGTGTCCAACCTTACTTGTCTAAGCAGAATTTTTCCATATGACTTGTCTTAAAAGCAGAAGTTCCTGAGAATCTTTACTCAACAGAAGTCAAAAGCAATTATCTTTAGTTCATTTAACTCATTAATTAACTTGATTTTTCTCTTTGCTTTTTATTCAAGTATAACTGACTTCAATATTATATTAGTTTGGGGCATATAACATAACAATTTTATATTTTCAGACATTACAAAATATTCACCATGATAAGTCTTGCTACCATCTTTTACTATACAGAGCTATTAGAATATCATTGACTATATTTCCTATGCTCTATGTTATATTTCCATGACTTATTTATTTTATAACTGGGAAGTTTGTACCCCTTAATCTCCCTCACCTATTACACTCACTCCTTTCTCTGCCAACCACTAGTTTGTTCTATGACTCTGTTTCAGTTTTTTTATGTTTGTTCATTTTTTTTTTATTTTTTAGATTCAACATATGAGTGAAATCGTGTGGTTTCTGTCTTCATCTGACATTTCACTTAGCGTAATACCCAAGTCCACCCATGTTGTATGACAACTTTTCTTAGGAATATTTAATAAATGAACAGAAACATTGGGACCATCAGAAAAAACTCTAAACTGGATTCAATATACAGGCTTTGGTTTTGATTTTGCCAATAATTAGCCTGTATTTTTAAAGATACCTCTTAGAGTGCTTCTGCTTCAGCAAAAATGGAGTTAAATTCCACAAGCCCTTTGGTGACGGATATTTGAATAAAAGATGTTGAGACTGGTGGCAGGATGTTTCTGGAACACAGGGCAGTTTTCACAGAAGGAAGGAACTCACAGGGCCCTGCCATTTAGGACACTGCTTCATAAGGAGGCAAAACAATGCAGTAGAATTTGGGAATTTGGAATCACTGAGCCCTGTATTCAAATCCTCGATTCATAAAACACAGCTGTGTAATAGTTATGCAACTCCAGACAATCTCATTTTCCTCACCTTAAAATATAATTATAATATTTTACAGGAATGTTATGTAGATTAAGGATCAAATATCTGACACATAGTATATAATTGGTAACAGTGTTCGTTTATGTTTAATGTATCCTTGCTGATTGCCACTTGGAATTCTCCCTGTAGCTACTTCTGAACAACTTTTCTGATACACCTCTGCTTTCTGAAGCCTGAGATTCTCTCTCTGTGGCCTGATGCACAAGAATCCAACCTAACTCAAGTTGGGAGCTTGGTTACAAGGTATGCTGGAATCACTGAAACATTTGTGCTACTAGATAACATGGAGGTCGGGGGTGGGGTGGGGGGAAACAGCAAGTCTGTTGGCCTGGAGGTAAAGAAATGGATCTGGTGATAGGGCTGCCCAATGAAGGTCAGCACTGAAAGGTCTGATTCACTAGGCGAGGCACAGCTGCAGAGGTACAGATGACGCGTGAGCCGTGGAATTAAGGGTGCAGAGACTTGGAGTAGGCAAGACTATTTGGAGCAGTATCGGTCTTTCTCCTAATGTGGTGACTAGGGATTAAAAAATCAATGCCTGAAGAGAGAGCAAGCAAGAACAAGGCAGAAGGCCAGGTCCCAGCCAAGATGCTAGGCTACAAGGACAGGGTTGTGATTGTGACAGGAACTTAGGAGTTCAATAAAATAAACTGAGGCAGAAAGCCAACCAATCAGGGTGGGCATACAAGACTGGGTTAAAAGATGATGGCACATTATGCTTCCACGTGTCCAGGGCACCCAGCAGATCCATTTCATAGGGAACACGCAGCCAGGATTAAATGCACTTCCTTTGGGTTCAGTGCACCGCCTGCCTGGCCCTGGATGTTTCATTCGCAGTGCAGGGCTATGTATATCACCTGGACGGCTGGGCTCAGATGTGCCAGGCAAAGGACAGGCAGAACCATTACACCTGTATTGTCATTCCTGCTCAAAGAGAGCTCTGTGCTGTGCTTAGTCACTTAGTCATGTCCGACTCTTTGTGACCCTGTGGACCACAGCCTGCCAGGCTCCTCTGTCCATGGGGATTCTCTGGGCAAGAATAATGGAGTGGGTTACCATGCCTTCCTCCAGGAGATCTTCCCAACCCAGGGATGGAACCCAGGTCTCCAGTATTGCAGGTGGATTCTTTACCATCTGAGTCACCAGAGAAGCCCAAGGATACTGGAGTGGATAGCCTCTCCCTGCTCCAGGGGATCTTCCTGATCCAGGAATCAAACTGGGATCTCCTCATCGCAGGTGGATTCTTTACCGGCTGAGCTACCAGAGAATACCCAATGAGAGCACAGCAAGAGGTGATTTATTTTATCAGAAACCGAGGGAGGATCCTGAGAAAGGACTGTGACTCTTTCAGGCGTTGCGCAACATACTTGAAGGAAAATTGTTACAGGAGGCTTCTTCATGCTTATCTCTTGCCTAGAAATTCTCTTCCCGGAAATAGAAGTAGCTAAATGAAGAAAACAGCTAGCTCAGTGTACTGCATAAGAAAATCTCAGAATCTGAAATTAGGAGAATTTCTTGGAAGGCCGTGAACCCTGGCTCTTTGAGTTCACTGAGTCTAAGCTCAGAAGCAACCTGTCTGTCTGGGACCTTATCACAGGCTCCAAACTTTTAGTTTGTGGGCATCAGGCTTTTAGCGGAAACAGAAAAGGGCACCTTTTTTCAAAAAAAAGAAAAAGTTTCTTTTAATGTTGGTAATCAAGTTTATTAACATTCTCAAAGTTCATTTAACAATGAAATTTCAAAGAGCTGCTTCTTTTTCAATTACTCAAGCTGACAGGCCCATTTTTGACATGTCATTTCTGATGGATTAGGTCAGTCAAATTGCATTAGATTTTGAGTGTGGCTCAACACAGCATTAGTCATATAATTGAACAGGACATACATATCAGTGATGAGTATACCAGAAATGCTGTTTTTCTGGAAGACTTATGCATCTAGATATCTATTTCTCATCTCTGATTGCTTTTTTCAAACTTCATTTTCTCTGAGGTTTGCTTTTTCTCATATTTCTCTTAGTTTCCTGGGAGCGTTTTCCTGCATACTTGCCTTCCTCTAGTTTGTCCACCCTGCAGAGAGAACTGATTAGGGAAAAGCTTCTTTTCTTAGCTTACCTTGCTCAGGCTCCATGTGAACACTGCAGGAGAAGAGGGCATACATGTGTGGCTTGACTTACCTTGTCAAAACTTAAATAGCATGATTAGAGATTCCAGAATTTCTACTGCTAATCAACTTCATTTCAGATTATTTCCCTTTAAACAACAAAAACTGATTCTGGCATCTCTTTTAAAGAAAAACCTAATGATATAATATGGGCTAATTCACAGCATAGAAAGGACAACTAAAGAATCAGTCTTTAAAAGAACCAAGGATCTCTTGTGGGGAGATTGACTCCCATTGTGGGGATGTGACTATCATATGAACTCCAGCAATTTCAGGTGTTGTGTTTTCTGCTCTACATATTAATATCAGAGGGAGGTCTGGTGGTCCTAGTGGGTCTTTTCCCATCATTTGGCTAAGGGTGAAAAAAGCTTGATTCACCATCCTACCATGTCTGTACTCATTGGAGGACAGGTGGTTCCCAAAGTGGTTGAGACGAGATGCTTGATCTGCAAACTCCCAGATATTCACTGCAGCCCCAAGGAGTTGATTCCCATGAAGCCAGATCTGGTAAACAAAATGTGCTAGAATCACAGTAGTATTGTCCCACATGAAGCCAGGGAAGCCATTATTAAAAGTACTAAGTGATAAGAGGGCTTCCCTGGTGGCTCAGAGGTTAAAGCATCTGCCTCCAATGCGGGAGACCCAGGTTCGATCCCTGGGTCGAACCCTGGGTCGGAAAGATCCCCTGGAGAAGGAAATGGCAACCCACTCCAGTATTCTTGCTTGGAGAATCTCATGGACTGAGGAGCCTGGTGGGCTGCAGTCCATGGGGTCACAAAGAGTCGGACACGGCTGAGTGACTTTACTTACTTACTTAAGTGATAAGAGAAGCTGAGGATGAGAATCAAGTCACAAACACCAAATGAAGACGATAACAATACCTACTTTTATAGAGGACATGCAAGGAACACATGAGATAATGCCAGCATGGAGCACCCGATACTTAGTAAGCAGTCATGTGTGCTGTCCTCCTTGATACAGTCCTCAGATCAGGTGGACATTATTTCCCTGCAGCTTATTCCTTTCTGATGTTCTTATGTCCTTGCTCCATCTCTTGTAGCATGGAAGTTTTTCTGCATAAGAGAATCTGTACACAGAAGACACTGTTAGACATCTATAGTTAGGGTTGGAATATAAGAGCAACAAAATGGTTCACTTTGCCCCCTCTACAGAAAACCTGTCCATCACCATGCTAAATACACTTCCCTCCTGTCTGTCTTCACTCTGGACTTCAGGGCACCACATAGAGTAAAAATGTGGAATAAACATTTGACTGAAGTGGGAAGAGAGGAAGGAGAAGAGGAGAAGAAAAGTGGATGAGATCAGGAGTGACATGCATGATGAAGCTGAGAGTCTGCAGATTCTTAGAAGCCAAGAGGGAAAATAAACCTACTCAAGAGCGCCCCTCACTCACAATCCTTTAGAGTCTAGCATCCTATGGTCAGGAATTTTTAATGAGCGATTGTCTTTGAAGGCACCAGACTTATAGGACCAAGACAATGGAGCTTCCCAGTTTCAGCCTAAAAACTCTGGAGAAACACTTGGTTCCTCAGCCCCAATTAGCTTCAGGCTGTTAAAATTCTCTCTGTGCTGATTGGAGAACTGCTAACAACGTTCTTTTCTCCAAAGGCCATTTAAGCTTTTAGGAGGTTGTTTTTCTACCAGGTCAACATTAATTGGAGCTGGTGCTGACATCTGTAGATATCGGAGTGACAGGCATTGAAATGACTCCTGGTCTTCCTTCTGATCTTATCCAGAAACATCTTTCCCTTGTGACTAACAGTTCTTACCTTCTTTTTCTCTATGACTGATTATAAAATTTAGCTCATTAATTGTGTTATATGGTGCTGTAAAATATCTGGGGAGAAAGTTCATATTATAGCTTGTCTGAAACTCAAAGAATATAAAGCACTGTTACTGGCAGAGGAGAGATACAATTATAGTGACCGAATTCAGGAGACAGCATGTTTTTCATAGCCTAGGGAGAGAGTACAATCTTAGGCTTTATGAAATTTTAATTAAATGAATATATAGGAGCAAATAATATATAGCAGACACAAAGCATGCAGACTTACAATTGATCCCCACTGAATTTTCTGTTCTTGAGATGCCAGAAAGGGAAATACTTGACAGATGGGCCATCTATGCAACACATGAGGCTGGTACCCTCAATTTGCTTTATATACTACAGAAAAGTTGAATCTGAAGCTATAGTTATATGGATCTAACTGACTATGCACCAATTTATTTAAACAATGTGTTTACATAATCAAAAGAACCCTAAATACAAGGCAGTTTTTAGACCTAAATTCCTTAAATGTCCAGGATTTAATGTGCAGCTCAATTCATAATAACATTGCTATTTGAACACTTTTGGTAACCTGTTTCATAGGCTGCATCTTATAACTGGATTATAGATATCAAAACTTGGCAACTGTTATATCTAAACAAAATCTCTAAATGAGGATCAATTCCATTACCAATAAGAAAATTGGATTTTTTCCCAAATTTGTATAGTCTACTGAAATCTTTCAGAAGATTGACTTTAATAATTAATTAGACATCATGAAGGCAATCTAGTCTACAAAGCAACAAATATTAAACTCTGGAAGTACTAAAGAAACTGCTTATTCAGTTTCGTTCAGTTGCTCAGTCGTGTCCGACTCTTTGTGATCCCATGAATCGCAGCACGCCAGGCCTCCCTGTCCATCACCGTCTCCCGGAGTTCACTCAGACTCACGTCCATCAAGTCTGTGATGCCATCCAGCCATCTCATCCTCGGTCGTCCCCTTCTCCTCCTGCCCCCAATCCCTCCCAGCATCAGAGTCTTTTCCAATGAGTCAACTTTTCGCATGAGGTGGCCAAAGGACTGGAGCTTCACCTTTAGCATCATTCCTTCCAAAGAAATCCCAGGGTTGATCTCCTTCAGAATGGACTGGTTGGATCTCCTTGCAGTCCAAGGGACTCTCAAGAGTCTTCTCCAACACCACAGTTCAAAAACATCAATTCTTCAGTGCTCAGCCTTTTTCACAGTCCAACTCTCACATCCATACATGACCACAGGAAAAACCATAGCCTTGACTAGATGGACCTTAGTCGGCAAAGTAATGTCTCTGTTTTGGAATATACTATCTAGGTTGGTCATAACTTTTCTTCCAAGGAGTAAGCATCTTTTAATTTCATGGCTGCAGTCACCATCTGCAGTGATTTTGGAGCTCAAAAAAATAAAGTCTGACACTGTTTCTACTGTTTCCCCATCTATTTCCCATGAAGTGATGGGGCCAGATGCCGTGATCTTCGTTTTCTGAATGTTGAGCTTTAAGCCAACTTTTTCACTCTCCTCTTTCACTTTCATCAAGAGGCTTTTTAGCTCCTCTTCACTTTCTGCCATAAGGGTGGTGTGATCTGCATATCTGAGGTTATTGATATTTCTCCTGGCAATCTTGATTCCAGCTTGTGTTTCCTCCAGTCCAGCATTTCTCATGATGTACTCTGCATAGAAGTTAAATAAACAGGGTGACAATATACAGCCTTGACGTACTCTTTTCCTATTTGGAACCAGTCTGTTGTTCCATGTCCAGTTCTAACTGTTGCTTCCTGACCTGCATACAGATTTCTCAAGAGGCAGGTTAGGTGGTCTGGCATTCCCATCTCTTTCAGAATTTTCCACAGTTTATTGTGATCCACACAGTCAAAGGCTTTGGCATAGTCAAGAAAGCAGAAATAGATGTTTTTCTGGAACTCTCTTGCTTTAATCACTATCATTAATCCTCCTGCATAAAAATAAAAGACATAGCCATATGTTCTGGAAGCCCTATTACTTCTAAACAGAGGTTTATCAAAAAAGTATCTGGACTACTGAGAACCTCACCTTTTGTCCTAATACTTTGGCACTAGAAAGATAACCTCACATGATATACTCTGCAACTGCATCAACCATGCCTCATTTCAGAAAGAGCATTTGATCAGAAGTTTGAGCCTCACTCAGTCATGGCTCTGGCTTCCACTCCCAGTCACTTTGGATACATTAATACTCCTCATCTAGGCCCTACTTCCTTCAGCTCTGAAGGGAGATAATAGGACCTTTCTGATAAACTGATTTATGGTGTAAGAGCCAAAAGTAATCATAGATGGAAAAGCAGCTAACAATGATTGCAGACTGTAAAGCAAATGAATCTTTATACACTTGCAACCACAATTCCTAGCTGTTGTAAATCTCTCCAGATTGTCTGGCTACCTTATTACCATCCAACAGTGAACGTAAAGCCTTTTGGTTTGAAAATCTCTTATCATTTTTCATTTTCTCAAGAGATGATCTCTCCAGTCTTCATGGTATGGCTAACCAATGGAATTATGACATTTCCTGGTGTGAAGACAGTGTACCAGGTTTTATGAGGTTGTCTCCCAAACAACACTGACTTCTTTGCATCTTGCTCCTCCAGGCCCTGGTCCTCCTTCCTCGCAAATATCAATAGAACCTCACAGTTCTCAGAGAGGGGAAGCTGTCAGTGCTTTGCAATAGCTCAGGAGTCACAGTCACTTTATGTGTCAATATGACATGTCTAACATAACTGGCTTTATTGTTTGGATCTGCCTCAGAGATGGGGCATTGAGCGCCTTCTGGACAGGTGGTAGGTGTTAATGAATGAGATGGTTGCCATGCAGATAAACTAGGCTGGCAGGGAGAACAATTAAAATGATCTTGCTGCAATGCCAATGTTATTTTAAAATTTAATCATGCTGTAGGGTGGCTTAATGGGAATTTCTTTTCCATAATAAAGAAACCAAGCCAGATGCCAGTGCTGTGAATGAGCGTCTATCCACACGACACAAAGCAAAATGTTGTTTTGGTGATGAATCAGGTTAATTCATAAATGTAGATGGTAAAGCAGCATAATTCAGAACTCAAGGTTGGGTTTTCTCACTCTGATTTAAGTTTGTACTTTAGCGAAGCCAACCCAGTAATTTACGAAATGTCTTCACTTTTACTATACAGAATCAGCCTAAAGAGGATTATACAAGGGTGAAAGAGATACAAACACATGGGAGAACTCTAAGAAACCAGTTGATCAACTTTTTCAAAGCAAAAGAAAATAGTCCTAATAAGCAGTAACTTCTGATCATAGTAATTAGCATGGTCCTCAGTGGAATAAGGTTTTCCCAGCTGGCTCAGTGATAAAGAATTCATCTGCAATGTGGGAGATGTGGGTCCAAACATGGGTCAGGAAGATCCCTAGAGAAGGAAATGACAACCCACGCCAGTAGTCTTACTTGAAAAATCCCATGGACAGAGGAGCCTGGCAGGCTATGGTCCATGGGTTCGCAAAAGAGCCAGACACAACTTAGTGACTAAACAACAACAAAATAGAATAAAAATTAGTTATCTCTATTAGGTAACACTGTTAGTATAAGACTAACTGATTTTTCACTTTTCAGTCTGCAAGTGAGTAGGAGCACAGAGGCTAGGATCTTTCCCTATAGAACAGGAGTCCACAATCTGTGTATGTCCTGAGGGCCAAGTGTGGCCTCTGATTGTTTTTATATGGTTCATATGTTTAAATAATTACTACATTTTTAAATGGTGTTTAAAGCCAAAAGAAAATAATATCTTGTGACAGGTGAAAATTACATAAAATTCAAATTTGTGTCTGTAAATAACAGTTTATTGTAAAACAGCCACACCCAGTTGTTTATGTCCTTACTGTCTGGGGCTGCTTTTGCACTACAGCCATTGAGTTGAGTAGCTGCAACAGAGACCACATGGCCAGCAAAGCCTAAAATATTTACCATCTGAAGATTTGTAGAGAATGGTTGCTAAACCAATGTCCTAAAACCATTCTGCACATTGGCACGCGTTTTCAGTCATATCTGACTCTTTGCGACCCCATGGACTGTAGCCCACCAGGCCTCTCTGTCCATGGGATTCCTCCAGGCAAGAATACTGGAGTGGATTGCCATGGATTTTTTACCACTGTGCCACTTGGGAAGCCCTAAAACTATCCTGCTGAGATTCAAACCCTGCTCTCCACTGATTGGGTGGGTATTCTTGATCAAGTTAGACTTCCTATTCCTTAACTTCCTCATCTGTAAAATGAGAATTACATTAATGCTGCATAAGTTATTTGTGAGAACAAGTAATTCAAATGTGTAAAATGTGCTTAACATAGTAAGAATTCTATAATCATTATTTGTCATTGCTATCACATTTTGTCTTCTACAAAGTTCAATGATTACATATTATGCAGGTCTGGAAATTGTTAGGAAAGTCTTTATTATGTGAGAAAATAATTGAAAATGCAAAATTGATTATAAACATACTGTTTTACATAAGTTCGGCAAATAACAATGCATAGGAAAAAATAGTACATGTGTGTATATTATTCATGCCATCACCCAGAAATGTTCTTAGCCAAAAATCATAGTATAATTTTGAAGACCATTGATCAAGACTGAAAATATAGTTAGGCAAAAACAGCTGCATTGGTGCATTGGCTATATTCCTTAAAGACAGGATTAAGGCTCCTGGAATTATTTCCCTAATAAAATACATAATTAGGTATTGATTACTTGGCTAAAACACCAGCTGCAATTTAAATGGTTATGATCAATGTGTCTGCTTACTGTGTTACCTTAAATATTATAAAATATAAAACAAGTGCCTTGAAAACTAAATATATTTTAATTTCAAAATTTTGCACTAGAGGACTTTAAACAAACACTGTCTGTTCTTCTGTCTTGAAGCAAATTTAATATAGGTTAAAAATATACATGTTTAAGAAAAAATAGTAAAACAAAGGTGATAATAGAATATAATGGTCCACATAAATAAGTCCTTTGAAATTATTAATGAATGGAAAGTTAAAACTGGATAGAGAATATGAATATAAATGTGAAGAAAGAATGTAAATGATAAGTCAATAAAGAACATAAGTAATAAATACATGAAAAATCAGTTTTCATGATTAAATTAATTCTGATTAACATAAGAGATATTTGCTTATCTTTCCTAAGTGATATCTTCCTAAAATATCTTTCCTAAGTAATGTTAATGCTGGGTACAATGATTACATAAAAGACTGATGCAATGTTTCCTGGAGACCGTATTGTCTTCTATATGTTTTACACATATCAACTCAAGTCAACCTCAGAACCACCACCTAAATTCTGTATTATTATTAAAGATATTCTAACATTAATTTACTAAAATAGAAATAAGGGCCCCAAATCATATATCTAGTTGGAGACAGAGCTGGCATTTGAGCCCAAGCTGTCTGGCTCCACAGCTGTTTCTTCAAACCACTATGCTATTGGTGAAATGATATGGATACACTCATACTTTTTCAGAGGAAAAAATGTGTACATTGTGAATTAAGGACAGGTAAAGAGGGGAAAAGATGGTCTCCATTCATTTCCTCTTCAACTTAACCCCTTCTAAAAGAATATGTGCTCTTAATTTACAGTTTGTCCTGGGTCAATGGTAAATATGTTTTCAATATTTTTAAGACAATATAGCAAAAGTCTTGCCAAGACATACAGTAGTAGTTTCTGTCAAGTCAGACATGCTACACAAATATGCTCAGGTTTAGGGTCGGAAGAGCAATCATAAATTAAAGTTACAAAAGAGTTTTTTTTGTGTTGATATGCAAAAGATTGGAGGGACAAATAATTTTGGAGGATTTGCCAAGTTCTAAGAGCTTAATGGCCACCTCATGTGAAGAGTTGACTCATTGGAAAAGACTCTGTTGCTGAGAGGGATTGGGGGCAGGAGGAGAAGGGGACGACCGAGGATGAGATGGCTGGATGGCATCACTAACTCGATGGACGTGAGTCTGAGTGAACTCCGGGAGTTGGTGATGGACAGGGAGGCCTGGCGTGCTGCGATTCATGGGGTCACAAAGAGTCAGACATGACTGAGCGACTAAACTAAACTGAAGAGCTTAATATGTGTTGACTTATGGTAACTTCATAACTCCATGAATTGAGTTATTATCTCCACTTAAAAAAAAGACAGCTCAGATTAGCTGAGTTATTTAAACTTAACTAAGCTCACACAGCTAGAAAATATCATAACCTGGTTTATCTGAACCCAAGATCTCTATTCTTTCTGGACACAGCATTGCCTGCTCTCTAACAATTATTATCTCAATTTAGTCTCTGTACCATGAGGAAGTGGAATTCTGATGAGTGTTGTTGGGAGCTAGCGTATAAAACCAGGAGAGTGTGAAAGGAGGAACAAATGTAAGAGCTGGAAAGAACATTAGAACAGAAAAGGGAGAAGAGAGCCTGGATAAAAGCTGGGGTCAGGAAATAGAGCTCACAGTTGGCTTTACATGTGACATGTGAACACAGAAGACCAAAAGGTTGAAGACAAGATACATTGCCTAAAATTTGTCATTAATATGTTGGGAAGCAGCATAGAATGATTCCTGTCATTTGAACCACTCTATAGCTAAAACCAGAGAAGGCAATGGCACCCCACTCCAGTACTCTTGCCTAGAAAATCCCATGGATGGAGGAGCCAGGTAGGCTGCAGTCCATGGGGTCACTCAGAGTCGGACACGACTGAGTGACTTCCCTTTCACTTTTCACTTTCATGCATTGGAGAAAGAAATGGCAACCCACTCCAGTATTCTTGCCTAGAGAATCCCAGGAAGGGGGGGAGCCTGGTGGGCTTCCGTCTATGGGGTCACACAGAGTCGGACACGACTGAAATGACTTAGCAGCAGCAGCATAGCTAAAACCTGATGAAAATATACAAAGAGAATGGGAATAAACACCCAGCCACTAGACAGAGCCACAAATAGGAGCAGGATGCAGATTTTCAAGAAAGGGCAAGACTCCAGCATGTGGTCAGAGATGGCTCATTAGTAAGTCAGGCTAATGGTGGGAATCCTGCCTAGTCAGTACAACCAGGAGGTAGGCCCAACCAGCAATCAGTGCTAGAGAACCTGCCATGAGTGGCCAGGATCCCATGATGGCAAGAATTTGGGTCCAGATAACAGAACAAGAGGAGCCAACTCATTGAAAAAGACCTTGATGCTGAGAAAGATTGAAGGCAGAAGGAGAAGGGGGCAACAGATAATGAGATGGTTGGATGGCATCACTGACTCAATGGATATGAGTTTGAGTAAGCTCTGGGAGATGGTGAAGGACTGGGAAGCCTGGTGTGCTGTAGTCCAGGGGGTCTCAAAGAGTCAGACACAGCTTAGTGACTGAACAACAATAAGAGGTAAATGAAATTGCAGATTGATTGTTACAGCTCTCTTGAGACACTTTAATAAGCTCTGTCCATATACCATGATGTGTCTGGACATATCCCTCCCACTAGACTAGGAACTCTTAGAAAGCAGATGCTATGATTTAAGCAGACCATCTTTAAGCACCCAGACCTTGACACTGTAGATTTAATATAAATATTTTATTTAGAATGGGAGATGAATGAAAAGAATTAATTATATGAATTTGATGGAAAACCATTTACTGTGATTGAGTCACAGAATCCAGAATAGTCTTAGCAGTCAGGCTGGCTGGTTGCTGAATCATAAGAGCTACCAAACCAGACCTCCTATGGGTCTGTTGACTAGGGTCAGAGCTGTTGCAATGGCCTTGCAGGGCTGGGTCCTCGAGTGGAGCAAGTGGGACTACTGGGACACAGTAGTAGGATAGGAGGGCCCTGAGGTGGGGAATCAACATGTGGAATTTTGCCAGTTAAAGTCATTGCTTAACTGTAGATTAACAAAATAAACTGGAGCAAGTTCAGAGAAGTGAGGGCACAGTGGTGTGGGCACAGGAACCCATACTGGGAGCAGGATAATGAAAAAACTAGGGCCATATCTCTAGAAGATAGGATAATTTGTGGAGATAGTACAGCTCACTTCAAGAAGATTGTTTTCTGTCTAATATTCTAGGGCATACCTGAGACCAGTAAGTGGAGAACAAACAGGTTGACTTCATTTGCTTGACTTCATTTGCTATTAGCATGCATAAGCCCATAGCAGGTGTTATTCCTAAATGGACAAGAATTGGTGACATTGGCATGTGGAACCACATGATCTCTGAGGTCTTTTCTTATCCAGGGTTCTGTACCTCTGATTTCTCATGTTTTGAGAATGCTCGTCAAAATCTCAGAAAGACAAAAATCACATTTCAGAACAAGTGGAGAGAGAGAGGGAGAATGGGAGGCAGAGAGAGACAAAAAAAGAGAGAGAGAGAGAGAGAAGTATGTGGCATCCAGAGCTGGAGTGTCTTTCTGCGGTTTTTAATCTGGATTCAATGAATATTAATAAGGCTTTCGTTCTAAACAATGTAAGCTTTCCAGAGCTTTATGCTACTTCACTGAAGTAACATGTCCCTTATGCTGCTCTTTAACTCTTAAAAAATTCTGAATCTCAAATTTCATCCATTCATGTAGTAGTCATACTTTCACTTTTGAAATACTAATTTGCTTTAATGATCCTACTCATTACCCCCTTATATGTATGAAATAGTATGTCATACAAACTAATTAGCTGATGCCCCCATGACAAATATCTTCCCTCCCTCTCAATTTCAAAGCTAATTTTAATTGTCCGGAGTAACACTGAGTCAGTGGCAGACCCAATATGTGAACTTGAAACTCTGACATCCAAAATGGGTGCCCTGCCCTTTAAGTGTAAGGAAGATGCCAGGGCCTGCTGACAGCAGGATGTAACTTGGTGCTTTTCTTTTCTTTAGATGATAAAGCTGTATAAAATCAGCAACACTCTATGACCCAATCATTCATTCATTCATTCATTCATTTATGCACTATGCTCAGCAAGTACAAGAGGAAAACAGTATTTAGTTCAGTTGAATCTCCCAGTCATGCCCAACTCTTTGCAAACCCATGGACCACAGCACACCAGGCATCCCTGTCCATCACCAACTCGGAGTTTACTCAAACTCGTGTCCACTGAGTCAGTGATGCCATCCAACTATCTCATCCTCTGTTGTCCCTTTCTCCTCCTGCCTTCAATCTTTCCCATGTCAGGGTCTTTTCAAATGAGTCCGTTCTTTGCATTAGGTAGTCAAAATATTGGAGTTTCAGCTTCAACATCAGTCCTTCCAATAAACACCCAGGACTTATCTCCTTTAGGATGGACTGGTTGGATCTCCTTGCAGTCCAAGGGACTCTCAAGAGTCTTCTCCAACACCACAGTTCAAAAGCATCAATTCTTTGGTGCTCAGCTTTCTTCACAGTCCAACTCTCACATCCATGCATGACTACTGGAAAAACCATAGCCTTAACTAGAAGGACCTTGGTTGACAAAGTAATGTCTCTGCTTTTGAATATGCTATCTAGGTTGGTCATAACTTTCCTTCCAAGGAGTAAGCGTCTTTTAATTTCATGGCTACAGTCACCATCTGCAGTGATTTTGGAGCCCAGAAAAATAAAGTTAGCCACTGTTTCCACTGTTTCCCCATCTATTGCCCATGAAGTGATGGGACCAGATGCCATGATCTTTGTTTTCTGAATGTTGAGCTTTAAGCTAACTTTTTCACTCTCCTCTTTCACTTTCATCGAGAATATTTTTAGTTCCTCTCCACTTTCTGCCATAAGGGTGGTGTCATCTGCTTATCTGAGGTTATTGATATTTCTCCTGGCAATCTTGATTCCACCCTGTGCTTCATCCAGACCAGCATTTCTCATGATGTACTCTGCATATAAGTTAAATAAGCAAGGTGACAATATACAGCCTTGTGTACTCCTTTTCCTATATGGAACCAGTCTGTTGTTCCATGTCCAGTTCTAACTGTTGCTTCCTGACCTGCATACAGGTTTCTCAGGAGACAGGTCAGGTGGTGTGGTATTCCCATCTCTTTCAGAATTTTCTACAGTTTACTGTGGTCCATACAGTCAAAGGCTTTGGCATAGTCAATAAAGCAGAAATAGATATTTTTCTGGAACTCTCTTGCTTTTTCCATGATCCAGTGAATGTTGGCAATTTGATCTCTGGTTCCTCTGCCTTTTCTAAATCCAGCTTGAACATCTGGAAGTTCATGGTTCATGTATTGCTGAAGCCTGGCTTGGAGAATTTTGAACATTACTTTACTAACGTGTGAGATGAGTGTAATTGTACAGTAGTTTGAGCATTCTTTGGCATTGCCTTTCTTTGGGATTGGAAAGAAAACTGACCTTTTCCAGTCCTGTGGCCACTGCTGAGTTTTCCAAATTTGCTGGCATATTGAGTGCAACACTTTCACAGCATCATTTTTTAGGATTTGAAATAGCTCAACTGGAATTCTACCACTTCCACTAGCTTTGTTTGTAGTGATGCTTTCTAAGGCCCACTTGACTTCACATTCCAGGATGTTTGGCTCTAGGTGAGTAATCACATCATCATGATCATCTGGGTTGTGACGATCTTTTTTGTATAGTTCTCCTGTGTATTCTTGCTACCTCTTCTTAATATCTTCTGCTTCTATTAGGTCCACACCATTTCTGGGCTTTATTGAGCCCATCTTTGCATGAAATATTCCCTTGGTATCTCTAATTTTCTTGAAGAAATCTCTAGTCTTTCCCATTGTATTGTTTTCCTCTTTCTTTGCACTGATCACTGAGAAAGGCTTTCTTATCTCTCCTTGCTATTCTTTGGAACTCTGCATTCAAATGGGTATATCTTTCCTTTTCTCCTTTGCTTTTTGATTCTTTTCTTTTCACAGCTATTTGTAAGGCCTCCTCAGACAGTCTTAGCCTCTACTTCCCCTGAGCCCAAAAACATTCCCAATATTTAGAAAAGATGTCCAAGATCATAAGTTGAAACATGAGTAAAAAGACTTTTCTAGGTGGGGGAAGATTTAGCACATAACTAGACACATTTGACAAAATGTCTAGCTTTTGTGGCAAGGCATTTATGTTATTGCTCATAACATAATTTGCTCATTGTCCCTTATAATAAGGGACAACTCTTTGTGACCCCATGGACTGTAGCTCATCAGGCTTCCCTGTCCTTCACAATTTCCCTGAATTTGTTTAAACTCATGTCCACTGAGTCAGTGATGTCATCCAACCATTTCATCTTCTGTTGTCCCCCTCTCCTCCTGCCCTCAGTATTTCCCAACATCAGGATCTTTACCAATGAGTTGGTTCTTCAAAACAAGTGGGCAAAGTATTGGAGCTTGAGCTTTGGCATGAGTCCTTCCAGTGAGTATTCACAGTTGATTTCCTTTAGGACTGACTGGTTTGATCTTCTTGCTGTGCAAGGGACTCTCAAGAGACTTCTCTAGAACCATAGTTTGAAAGCATCCATTGTTTAGCAGTCAGCCAAGGCACTGTGATGATGCTAAATGGAGCTCAGGTTGAAGAGTGGTTTATCCAGCACATATTGAATCACTAAAAATTTAAAGGCCTTTAAACTGCATGGGAGCTCAAATTCTTAAGCCTTCATGACACAACTTTTTTTAAAATTATGTATTTATTTATTTTTGGCTGTGCTGGGTCTTCGTTGTTATGCCAGCTTTTTCTCTAGTTGTGGCAAGAGGTAGCAAGTAGTTCTCTACTTTTTTGCACTGTGTGGCCTTCTCCCTGTGGTGGCTTCTTTTGTTGTGGAGCACGGGCTCTAGGCTCTTGGGCTTCAATAGTTGTGTCCCGTGGGCTCAGTAGTTGCAGCTCCCAGGCTCTAGAGCACAGACTCAATAATTGTGGAGCATGGGCTTAGTTGCTCTTCGGCATGTAGGATCTTCCCGGACCAGGGACTTAACTCACATACCCTGCATTGGCAGGCGAATTCTTTACCTCTGAGCCACAGGGAAGCCCCATGGCACAACATTTCAGTTCAAACTACTTTTGAGTTTTTATCATATGACAGGAAAATTTGCATGAGTGCCACTATATCCCCAAATAACCCACAAGGAATATACATACAGTCAAGAAGCTCTCAGACTCCAAAAGGCAAGAACAAACTGGCAGAGGTAGGATGGAACTCAGAGCTCTTGAGTTTCAAAATCCATGGTTTCTTCACTTTTCCCAGCTATTCCCTTATAGCAAGTTAACTACAGCTGAAGTGGGGAAAGTACGTCTCTTGAAGTACTTGGGTTTAATGCTGTCTGATTGTAGTGGTTAATGTGGTTACTCTGGAGGCCCACTGGGAGTGCGCTCAGAGCTTTGGGGCCACTCTAGGGGAGTGGATCTGTCTGCTGTCATCATAGCAGCCAGGTTCTGCTAACAGCTGGAGGAGGAGGAGACTAGGAGGTTGTTTGCTTTGTATTGGTGCATAGGAGACAGAAGCATCCAACACCTTTACAGTAATCTACATTCAAAGGGACGTGTTTGAAGGGGATGTGATCTAATTAATACCTTTGAGTTTTGTAAGACAGCTGGACCCTGTGGAAAGGGTGAGAGTGGGTCCAGGGGAGCAGGCCAAGCCAGCAGTCAATGACCTGGGTTTAAGTCAAGCTCTGCTGGGATGCCAGCCAGCTATAGGCTGGTTCTTTATCTAGCCCTGTGCTGCTGCTCAGGGAAGCCACTCGACTGCATTAGGCTTCAGGTTACACAATAGACTTAAATGCATGGGAATGATCTGATGGCACCTTGGAATAAATGTAAACAACGCGAAAGCACTACACAAATCCTGGAGCATTATTTTTCCTTTACTATTTTAAGATTGTCTGTCAGAAAGGCTTGTCAGAAAGCAGCTCAGGAGGGTCTATTATCCATCCCAGATCCACGCACATGCTGTAGTCTGTACTGCAGCCCACCTGTGCATACATGCTAACTTGCTTCAGTCTTGTCTGACTCTTTGTGGCCCCATGGACTGTAGCCTGCCAGCTCCTCTGTCCATGGGATTCTCCAGACAAGAATACTGGAGTGGGTGGCCATGCCCTCCTCCAGGAGACCTTCCCGACAGGAATCGAACCCTCATCTCTTATGTCTCCTGTATCGGCAGGCAGTTTCTCTACCACTAGCACCACCTGGGAAGCCCATCTACCTCCAAATATGCATAGCTCATAACTAAGAACAAGACTTAGTTATCAGTGTTTTCCATCTGACTGCATAATTATAAGAATTGATTAGAAAGTCTCTTTTTAGTTCATTCATATCTCCAGGGTAGACAGAGAATGAGGCAACTATAATTGCAGAAGCTAGAGAAAGCGTGAGGCTTTGAATTGGTGTATATAAAATGAAAAAACAAAACAAAACAAAGTTGTCCAGTTAAATTAGTGTGAGTTTTTATTAACTTGTTTTTGATTCTCTATTACAGCCTTGGAGGCTCATAAACAAATTTTCATGTAATCTGCTTTTTCTCTTTCTCTCCACATGTGCATAAGGATGAAATTGTTATAAGGATGAAATTTCACAAATCAAAATTAATCTCCTAATATATATTTATTCCTAATGCAATAACTGGCTAGAACATTGGAAGATTATTTGAGCCATACCGTGTGATCAAATGAATATGCAGGGACCTAAATTGCAGAAATGAAATCTTGACGTCTAGAAACTTCCCTCAAGATATAGCTTAAAGAATGAATCATGGTCCAAGAAGCATAGAGAGTCCTAAGTATATGGCAGAATTTGACCCTATTTTATTCGTATTCATACCTTGTAGATTAAAATAGTATTTTAACTTGAAATAAACAGATACATGTATCTTGTTTATTTCTCCCTACCCCCCAAAAGATAAGAGCAAAATAATGTTATCTTTAGTCTGCAGCTGCTCCCGGAACCATCAAAAGATAGCACTGGTAAATAATGCAGCCCATAAAAAGCTTTGAAGTCCACAAAGATGTTCTTCCTTTGCAAGAGGTGGGGCAGCAGCATTAAGTGAACAGAATGAGAAACAGTAAAGCCATCATCTCTAGTGACGGTCTATGCATCTATCCACAACACAAGGTTCTTGGAAATATGAGTCCCATTATTTTAGTTGCTCTGCTCACCATAAATCATTAATTTAGCAAATACAAATGAGGTTTTGCCCTGAACTAGGCAGGTGGGTTTTAATAGCAATATGAGCACAGGGGAAGCAAGTACGTCTATCCAGGTAAGTCAGGGGTTTCTTAAAGGAAGTGATGTTTCACATGAGCCTGATGATCAAGTAAACAAATGTGGACACATGTTCCAAGGAGGGGGCAACGTGAGTAAAGTCTTTTTCAAAACTATTTATTTATTTGTTTGGCTGTGCTGGGTCTTTGTTCCAGCACACAGCATCTTTAGTTGTGGCATGTGGAATCTAGTTCCCTGACCAGGGATCGAACCTGGGGCCCCCTGAATTGAGAATGCAGAGTCTCAGCCATTGGACCACCAGGGAAGTCCCAATATGAGTAAAGTCTTAAAGATATACAAGTGCATGGGAGACTAAAGTAATGGGTAAAAAAACTCCAGTGTAGCTGGAGCATAAGGTACTTAGCAGGGAAGGGTAGAAGATGGTGCTGGAGAAATACATGGGGATAAAAAAGTTCATATTGGAAGCTAAGGAATTTAAGCTTTAACTTGAAAGCTGTGCACAACCATTGGGGGTTTCTATACATGAAGGTGACATGATCAAAACAGTGAAAGTTTTATTTTATAAATTTTGTTGAAGTACAATATAGATAAACTATAGGTTATAGAATAAATGTACACTGGTAGAATTGCACAGAGTGAATGCAGCCATGCGACACAGCACCAGTAACTGTCTAACCAGTAACCAAGTAGCCAGTAATCCGGTCAAGACACAGAATACCGTCAGCTCCACAGAAGACTCCCCACATTCTCTTCCTATCAGTGATAGCCCCTCCCCCTCCAAAGGTCACCACCATTCTCCTAACTTCTAATACTATTGATTAATTTTGTTGGTTTTTGAACTGCATATCAGTGGAACACCATGGTA
The DNA here is from genome assembly GCA_006408695.1 of Aepyceros melampus. Lineage (NCBI taxonomy): Eukaryota > Metazoa > Chordata > Mammalia > Artiodactyla > Bovidae > Aepyceros > Aepyceros melampus. The sequence continues at coordinate 439,809 of SJXQ01000572.1, read as the reverse complement.
CATCATTTGATTCCTTTTCCTCAATATTTGTGAGATTTATACATGTTGTGGCAGCACTGCAGTTTATTCATTTATGGTGTTGTATTGTATCCCATGGTACTAATACACCACAAATTAATACTTGTAATACCATTTGGGCTGTTTCCAAATTGAAACTATTAACGACGCTGTTATGAGCATCTCACACATCTTTGGTATATGCGTTCATTTGGTATAGGCACCCCTTCTGAGTACAGAAGGAGTGCATTTACTGGGTCAAATGGCATGCCATTAAGCAGCTCTAGTAGATACGGCCGAACATTTGCCCAAGGCCTGTTCCAGTTCACACTACCCCGAGCAGTCTATGTAAATGCCCAGTTGCTCCACCACCTCACCAGTCTTGGTGTTCTTTTTCATTTCAGCTTTCATTCATGTGTATGGTAGTATCCTGCAGTGTATTTTGAACAGTGTGGTAGTGGAGAAAGACTAGAGGTGACCAGTTAAGAGAACTGTGGAAGAAAGTCAGGAATGAAGTATTGCAAGCATGGGTCCAGGACAGTGCCAATAAGAAAGCCACATCCCCTTTTGTCACCTATCATGCACACCCAGATGAAAGGTATGTGCAGTAACTCCACAATTTTGTGTGAAATGCTTCTCACCGTCTCATACCTGCACTTTCTACCTTCAATAAGATAATTTCCATTTATATGACATCCTTAATCCCAAAGCCCTTACAAATGAAGTAAAAGAAATGCAGCCCAGTCCATGTCAGTTAGCAGAAGAGAGAAAACAAAAGGCCCAGGGGTGCTTTTCCCACCAGCCTGGTCAGGGCCAGGAGGCAAGGCTTGCCAGGTTGGGGAGCGCCTGCCTGCACCCTGCCTTTGCCTGCCTGCACCCCAGACAGGCTTGTGCCCAAGTGCCAGCCCTTCGTCAGACATCCAGGGGGGTGACAAGGAGCTTGTGGGGAGACCTAGGAGAGAAACTGCACCCAGCTAAGCCCCTTCACCAGGGCGACTGGGTGAGGACAAGGTGAATTGAGTCCAGGCCCTGACTTGAGAGAGGGGATGTCACTGTCCTCTGAGTAGCTTGACTAGTGATGATCACTCGCTATGGCAACAGATAGGGTTTTGTTTGTGAATTTTAACCTTCAGTCCTCAGTGCTTTAAGACAGTTTTCAGGAAGCTGGCAGGCCATAGATTTAGGAAACCACTTCGGAGGCCAGGGTCTGAGAGGGTCAGAGAGGCGGTCTGCTCTTGGACCACACCCTGGGCTCCTGGGCCAGAGCGAGGCAGCGGCCCCTCCTGTCGGTTCACTGTTCAATAATTTCCCTACCATCAGCTTCAGAAACCAGTTCTGTTGGGGCACAGCTCTTTACCACCCACACAGAGGGGCATTTCCCGAGCTTATCCCTGACATTCGGTGTCCTGCAGGGGGTCTCCTTGGAAGGTCTCAAAGGCAGGCCCATGTGGAATTGGGATAGTGAAGGAAGTTCATAAATGTCTTTCCTATTGGACCATCTCACTGAACTGGAGGGTATTCTTTTTTTAGGTGCATGTAAAAGTAAGCTTCTTCTCTCTTTCTTTCTTTCTTTTTTTTTTTTTAACTTCTTTCAAAATGTATCTCTCAGTCCATCAATGTGTTTTTAGCTTTCCTTGTGATCCTTAAGTAATTTGAAGTCTCAAGTCTGTACCTTATATTCTCTCAGCAAATCATCTCCTTTCTCAAATCTGCTGCTTTTCCTTTTGGGTTGCATTTCCTATCTCTACTAATAGCATCATTTTTGCCACCAGTCACTGATTCAGAACCTTGGGGGATCTTTAATTCCTGCTTCTACCTCCACCCCTGCCCACATGCTCCATCCAAGTCCTATCACTTCCACCCCTCACATCACATTTCACCTTTCTGCTTCTACCCTCCTGGCTCAGGTCCTCCTGCCTGGGAACCTTGCTAGTCCCCAGGCTGGAGTGCTCACTTCCAATGTCACCATTCTGATTGTCTCACTGAAAGTTCAACCTTCCATATACATGTATAATTTATTTTCAAATTCTTATATTTATAAATGTCAAAGTTCTCCAATGCTTCCAGAATAAAATGCAAAATGTTACATTACCTTCAAAGCCTTCTGAGTAAATGTTCTAACTTACCCTTCCAACATTTTCCACTTCTCCTCATAGATACTTTAGAGTCTAGTCCAATAGACTTCAAACTATATATATTTTTGGAACCTTAGTGTTTATGGAAATGCTATAGAATGAATGTCAGGAACTAACAGTGGGAAAGGAGATGCTGAACAGCTAAACTTCTGTCTCTAATTTTATTATGCTTATTAAATCTAATATTTATATTATACTTACTGCATACAACTATTATACTAAACTCTTACACACAAAAGTTCCACTGTTTTAAGAAAATAGTAATGAGTTGTAAACACCACTTTCCCATAACTACAAACTTTTCAGAGAGAGCTCTGAACATCTGACCCCATGTAACCGTCTTTCACCACTGTACCCTCCAGAACTGCCTGAATTGCCCTTCATTCTCTCTACTCTGTTCTATATCTCCACATCAGCATCTCTTCTAAACCCATCTTAAATGACTATTTTCCATCACTAATGCCAGAGAGGCCCTTTCAGTTTTGACTCTGGAGCCCAGAAGGAGAGGCTGCAGAAAAGCTCTGTATGTTGGCAAGCTTCTATTATGGTGCAAACAGGGATCACAGGCAGGCAAGCTGGAGAATCCCCCCAAAAAGACAAAAAAGGGAAAACCTCTTTGAAGCACTCTGCCTCTCCACTGAGGCCTCTCTACTTCTTTCAAATGAAATTCTTATGTTATCAACAGAGAGGCAAACTCTGTGGTCAGAAGGCTCACTCATGTGGCCATTTCCAGCCAATCTCCTCAGTTTCTATCCATGACTCTACTTTAACTCCTCATATCCATCACCCTCTTGGGGGAGGGGAGCATCCTTTGAAAAGAGATTCTTACCCTTATTATAAACTTTCCCTCCCTGTATGTGCTCTCGGCTATGACTCCCCCCACCCATTTAGCCAGCCATCTTTCCCACCTAGCTTCCATAAATTCACCCAGAACCCTCATCTCGGTGTTTTGAACTAGAAATCTTCACATTTGATTGAATTCATGTTTTTGATGGAATAATTTCAAAGACTCAAGTGTCAAGTTGAATTAGGGAAGATATCTGAGGTCCAAACTGGTCAAGAGTTAAGGAAATTCAACAGATAAAAAGGACTGAGTAGGAAACTAAATGAGCCAAAAGGAAATGAATCAAACCTGCATTGGACAAAACTGAAGACAAAGCAAGCAAAAACTCTAGGTATTCCAGAAGCCGAGACAGTGGCATGAGATAGAAAGACAAAGATCTGAGCCTGATGCCAAAATGGGGGCAGCGCAGGCTCAGTCTTTCTCATGGTTCTCCTGGGAATGAGCAGTTCTTAACAACAGATGTTAAAAGGAATGGCAAGGACTTAACCTGGTGTAACACCACGTGTGGTAGCAGCAAGAAGTTTGATAATTCTTACACTACTTACATGAAAAAAAAATATTTCCCATAGAGGCAGCATATGATGTCATTAACTTACTTCATTCAGAAAGGTTGCATTCAGATGTTATTAGACTCTTTATACAGCCACGAAAATAATGAGAAAGGCAAAGATATTTTCAACATGCAGCTAAAGCCTTGTCTGTATACCCAAACCAATGTGATGACTTTTATTGATAATTAGTTGAAGTCCAGGGAGGAAAAATGGTCACTTCATTCAATAAGCATGCACTGATCAATTAAGTGATACATTAAGAAACAGTTCCATAAAAAATGGTTGACATTGTGTCTGTCTCACTGTATGTTTGTGTATGTATTCAACCAAAACTAGAAAATGTCAACAAAATAACAAGCCTTTGGCTATCATGGCCAGCCAGAATGCACTTAGATGCTCTTGATCTGTGACTTCCAAGGGCCTTTGGTCTAAAAACAATGGAGCAGAGCAAAGATTTGTTTCTAAATCCACTCTTAGGAAAAATAATGAAAATAACACAGTCTGGAAAAGATGAAGCTCTATGTGTGCGTACGTGTGTGTACACTTGTCCCACTGGGGGCAAAAGACACCAGAGCTCAGAAATGAATCACCACCTCCAGAACCAAAGCACCTGCAGCCACTGAGTCTAACTTCATTTCCGTGGAAATGAGGCGGTTCAGCCATGCACAGAAATTACAATGTACAGGGGAGGAAAGTGCTAAACACAATATGAATTGCAATAGAATCTAAAATGCCAGTGGTTCTATTATTGTATGCTTTATGCGATCAGGAGGCAAAACAGTCTGGGTAATGAAAGGTCATGACAGCTAAAAATCGGACCACTAATGGCTCAAATGCACTGGTGGGAAGCAGTGATGTCAGTAAAATGCAGCACCAGTGAAAACAGTCCCATCTGGAAAAGGCTGGCATCTGTATTATAGGAAAATGGAGAGAAATAGAGAAATCTTCTCAGAAATCTATTGTTTCAACAAAGAATGCCCTTTGAAATCAGTAGGGAAATTTCTGCTACAAGAACTTGTGTCTAAATCTCCTTCTACATAGACTCTAATCTTCTGACTTTCCGTTGACTGAATCAGCCAGCTGTGTCTGTGCCATTCTTGGGAACATTCTTGGGTATGGCAAATGTGATCAGCATGGCCACGAGATGAGAGGCTGTGGTTAAGTAGTGTGCAAGAAGCCTGCCGAGGGGGAAAAGATGGCTCGTTAGGGCCAACAATTACCTAAGGCTTTAAAAGTATTCAATATTACCTAAGGACCCCTGGTCCTCCCCCCATAGCCTGCATATACTCAGGGTGAAGGCTAAAAAAGATTAGAGGGACTTTTCATGAAGACAACTTACTATTCTGAGGACACTGAGGGGAACTGGGTTTAAGTAGGAGATGCCATGACTCCATGGAGATTTGGGAAAATCACTCAGGTGGGTTGGATGGCTTGCAATAGGAAAAGAAAAGACAGACAGGTAATTAGTGTATGTGTCCCTGCTCCCTTTCTATGTAACAATAGACAACAAAACCCTCCTGTTGCCCTCTGGCTACTCAGACCCAGTTCCGTGGTCCTCTGCCTCCTCTGAACTAAGCATCAGGCTTGGTTCAAAAGGCTGGGGATCATAAATTAGAATTCTACAACAGTGATTCGAAACCACGTGTGATCAAGCATGGGGGTTATGTTTGCAAGGGAGCACAGGAATTTCTTAGCAAGGAGATTTCAAATTACATCAGCAACTGACTGGGCCCCCCACCTCCTCTGCACATCCCCTACACACACCTGGAATTCTGAAACGTCCTCTTAGAGAAGCCTGTATCTTCTTTGCCACCCTCACAAGGAGGATTTAAGCCATGACCAGCTGTGAGGATGATGGGAGTGTCATTTGCTCAGGTGTGACTGGAGGCAGGAGAAGACTGAAAATCAGTCAGCTGAATGTGGGGTGGTATTGCTCTGCTCCCTGTTTTGAAGCCCAGAGAATAACATTCCATGTGGCTATTGTCTTTCCCCCATTCTAAACAGAGCATTTTAAGATTTGAGGAAGAGGAGTCAAAGGATGGTTATCACTGGTTAACCAGTGAATTCTATTAAGAGAGGTATTTAATCCTGATTGTATTGCCTTTCAATAGCTTGTGAAAACAACAGGGGAGCTATGAAAGTAATTCACAAAACTAATTTGCCTGCTTTGACTAACACTCTGTCTGTAAACCCATCTGACTCCTGTTTCTGTCTTCTCCTTCATTCCCTATTTCTTCTTTTCAGGTATTCCTTCCATCTCTAAATTTCATCTTTCTCTTCCTCTCTACCTATTCTTCACAATGACTTGCCTCTTCATCCAACTAATAATCAGTTGAATAGTAAAACAATAACTAAAATTTCTCTTTATATGAAATTATCAGGTGAAAATATCATTCAAAGTTAGACTCCACAACATTCTGTTTGCCGATATGGAGATGAACTGCATATGTGTACAAATTCTCACTGTCAACCAAAAGAAAATAAGAAAGAAAGAGAAGACTTTATCTGGGGTGCTAAGAACTGCAATTCAGGGATTCCCCTGGTGGTCCAGTGGTTAAGACTTCACCTTCCAAAACAGACGACGCAGGTTTGATCCCTGGTTGGGGAGGAAGATCCCATATGCTCTTGGCCAAAAAAACCCAAAAACCACAGAAGCAATATTGCAACAAATTCAATAAAGACTTAAACAAAAAAGAATTGCAATCCAAGATACACAGATTTGGGTAAAACCAAAAAGAGTGTCCCAGGGAAGAGACAGGGTCCCGGGTTTATAAAGGCAAAAGCCAGGAAGTTGTGCTCTGACACAGGAGAGAAAATATTTGTCCTTAAGGCATGGCTGAAAGGAGCTTTTTTAGGGTAAGTTCCGATAGGTATCTTGAGTTCCTGGCAGATGTCTCGGATGCCTTTCTTAGGAAAATATGAGGTCAAAAGGACAGATTCCATCCAGGCTGAGATTGCAGAAATCACACTTTCTCAAGGGCCTCCTGGCTCCAATTTAGAGAGCTCCCTTAGCAATAACTACTTCATTTGTATTTTATTTTCACATCACAAAGAACAGATGACTGAGTAAGAAATGAGTATACTGCCCATTCCCAGTATGATTCCACAAATGGCAGAATCCAGGAGATGGAAGGATCCGTTCTCTTTTTACTTCCTAAATACATGTTCTTCTCTCTTCTCTGTGTGCCTCTGTGTATATTTCACCATATTTAAAAAATTATTTCCCATTCCCCTTTCAATTTACCATCATATGTATTTCAGCAATTTTGATATATAATAATGCTTTACTGTTCAATTCACCATCTTTCTCCTGTGTGGAGATCATCTTACTGAGTTACAGGACATAATTTTTTACAAGTTTAGACTCTTATAAAAGTCTTTTCTGTCCTCTGCAAGATATAGCTTCCCTTCCCTCCCTCATTCTGTCCTGTCAACGTCCTTGCCATTATTCAAGACCTAGCTCAAATCACACATTCTCTAAGAAATGTCCCTAAATCTTTGAGTCAAAATTAATCTTTTCTTTCCATTTATTTTTATAGCACTGTGGACTTATATTTTTTTACTCCCCTTTCCATCCAGTCATGCATTCACTCACTGTTATGAACTGAATCGTGTCTCCTTCAAATTCATCATTGAAGCTCCCATTGTGACTACATTTGAAGACAGAACCTTTAAAGGAGGTAATGGAGGTGAGATAAGGTCGGAAGGGCAGGGCTCTCATTCTATAGGACGGTGTCCTCATAAGAAGAGGAAAAAACATGCGGTGGGCGGGGCATGCACACAGAGAATGTGGCTGTCTGCTAGCCTAGGAGCGAACCCTCGGGAGAAACCAAACCTACCAACACCCTGACCTTGAACTTCCAGCCTCCAGACTGTGAGAAAATGAATTTCTGTTGTTTTAGCCACCCAGGATGTGATGTTTTGTTATGGCAGACCTAGCAAACTAATAGGATTATCCAGCGTTCACTGTGAGCTTACTGTACCTGAGGCCTCTTCATCATGGCCCCTATAGGACACAGCCTGCTCTGCAGGAGTTATCCTGATGCAAGAGACTTCTCTCCCCTGCCCAGAAGCAAGTTCTTTGTGGACAGGTCTGACTCAGAGCTGAGCACAGCCCTGTGGTAGACTAGAGCCTTACTCATCTGCTGAACTCAGATGAAACCTGGCTCAAGATACGCATCGGCTCTGGGGAAGAGCCAGGCGTTCAGTTTGACAGACGACATTCCCTTTCCTTGGGGCGCGTCTCAGCCCTTTCTCTGAGCAGTCACACCGCCCACCTCTATCTGACATTTTCTGCCTGAGCCCTCCTGCCGCCTGCACTAAGAAGTCTCCGCGCTCTGGGAGTACAGTTCCTGATGCGGTTCTGGGTTCTGGGCGTGGCCACGTTACTAGCTTTGCCCCACCCAGTTCACTGTCAGCCTAAGAAAGTCAACAGTGGTTTATGTCCACGACTTTTCCTCTCATGCACACCTTGCTTTCCTTTGTACTAATTCAGTTTGTTCTCTCATTTGAAAAAGAAACAAGATGTATAAAAACCCTCTCTCTCTTCACCCCTTTTAGCTTTTTTACAGTTGGCTGGGAAAGACTGTCCAAGTTCAGGAAAATTGATTTTGGCCATTTAAATAATCTAATCTTCACAAACCTTTTAACACCAAACAAAAACCATTTAAGGCACAGCAAGGTAATTAATATTGAAAATAGTCTCCACAGGGGATCTGCATACCTACCCGCCCACACTCTGCATTTGGAGGAAGTATCCAGTTGTAGTTTTAAGTTGAAAGGTTTGTCTCACCAACATGAATTCTATTTTAATAAACCTTTCTTTCCACGTACTTTACAAATTGATTAATTTAACTGGCCAAATACTAATTAAAAATGCATTAGGAACTGGTTTGTATTCAACAGCTTTGCTAATATTCTTGTTAATGTTTTCAAAACCCATTGAGTCAGAAAATCAACACCATAGAGTCTATTTCTCTGCCGCAGCCTCCCTCGTACACTGTACAAACTCAGTGGTGCTGATGGGAACTGCACTGGGAGACGAGAGCTGAGCCAGGAGGAGGGGAGAAGTCATTATCTAAAGGCCAAATGCCACCGGAGGCATTACAAGCAAATTCAAGATGCATACAAGCATAAAAATATTCCTTCCCCTAGTATTCACCTTGACTTCCACAAATTGAGAGCTTTCAATGGAACTGGAGCAAGACTGATAAAAACCCTGCCTAGTAGGAACCCCCTGCCTCCCCCATCCTACAAACACTGTTCCTCCCTGATCTCTCTCTGTGCCAAAACCTTTTTTTCTGCCAGAGAGACAGTTCCAATTCATCTGTCCCTAAGACAGAAGTTCTTACTCTGAAGTTCATGAGCAGGCTTGTGCAAATCTATGAACTTCCAAAACTGGGAATGTATGAACATATTTCTGGAAAGAGGATGCATAGCTCTCAACAGACCTTTAAAGATATCTATGACTTTAGAAACATCAGAAATAAGAAAAATCTCTTCACCCCACAGGATGCTCTTTTCTCCCTTACTACGCTTCAGTTAAACTGGCTTTATTGCCTTTCATAGACAAGGTAGGCAGTGCCTACTCCCCATCAAATCTCTGTGCATGCATGTCCTACACCAAGAATATCCTCCACATCCACTGTCTAATGCTCTTATTCATCCTTTGGATTTTGCGTAACTATCAGTCTGCCTCCTCCTCCACATTACTCCCCCTCTTTTCTTTCAAAACACTTACCACAGTCTATAACTTAATATCTGTGTAATTATATGACTACCATTTTGTCTCACCATAAGGAGGAATCACGCCTGTCTCCTTCAACATTTTATCAGAACTTGGAACATTATATACAACTCATATTTTCTGTGTAGATGGAAAATGCATGAATAATAAATGAATTAATGAGTATCCCAACCCTACTTTTCACAAAGCCTCCTATATCTGAATTGACTTATGCAATCCTCTTAATTTTATGAAGTTCTAAGTTCTCAAGCACATAGAGAGTGACACCATTTATTTGAACACTTTCTTATTACCTGCTATTTCATCTAAGTAAGTGTACTCAGCTGACCCAAGAGCTCTTTGGGATGGAGATGGGCCTTACTCTCCTTTCATGGCTCCCATCTCACTTGGCTCACTGTTGCGAACATACTAGCAAATAATCAGATGCTGTCTGATCAGTTCAGTTCAGTTCAGTTGCTCGGTCGTGTCCGACTCTTTGCGACCCCAAGAATCGCAGCACGCCAGGCCTCCTTGTCCATCACCAACTCCTGGAGTTCACTCAGACTCATGTCCATCGAGTCCGTGATGCCATCCAGCCATCTCATCCTCGGTCGTCCCCTTCTCCTCCTGCCCCCAATCCCTCCCAGCATCAGGGTCTTTTCCAGTGAGTCAACCCTTCACATGAGGTGGCCAAAGTACTGGAGCTTCAGCTTCAGCATCATTCCTTCCAAAGAAATCCCAGGGTTGATCTCCTTCAGATTGGACTGGTTCGATCTCCTTGCAGTCCAAGGGACTCTCAAGAGTCTTCTCCAACACCACAGTTCAAAAGCATCAATTCTTCTGCGCTCAGCCTTCTTCACAGTCCAACTCTCACATCCATACATGACCACAGGAAAAACCATAGCCTTGACTAGACGGACCTTAGTCGGCAAAGTAATGTCTCTGCTTTTGAATATACTATCTAGGTTGGTCATAACTTTTCTTCCAAGGAGTAAGCGCCTTTTAATTTCATGGCTGCAGTCACCATCTGCAGTGATTTTGGAGCCCAAAAAAA
>SJXQ01000572.1:404211-423660 GCA_006408695.1 Aepyceros melampus | reverse complement strand
CAACCAGTCCATCCTAAAGGAGATCAGTCCTGGGTGTTCATTGGAAGGACTGATGCTAAAACTAAAACTCCAATACTTTGGCCACCTGATGAGAAGAGTTGACTCATTGGAAAAGACTGATGCTGGGAGGGATTGGGGGTAGGAGGAGAAGGGAACAACCGAGGATGAGATGGCTGGATGGCATCCCTGACTTGATGGACGTGAGTCTGAGTGAACTCCGGGAGTTGGTGATGGACAGGGAGGCCTGGCGTACTGCGATTCATGGGGTCGCAAAGAATTGGACATGACTGAGTGATTGAACTGAACTGAACTGAATCTATGTCTTCTTCTTTTTTATCTTTGTTAGCCAGGCAGATGTTTATTAACTTTTTGATGATTTCAATGAACAAACTCTGGTTTTGTGACTTTTCTTGATTGTTTTCGATGCCCTTGTTTCTTTTCCAATTTTTATTATTTTCTTCTGTTTGCTTTAGGTTTAATTTATTCATCTTTCTCTGGTTTCTGAAGGTAACTTTTTATACCTTTCTCTTTTTTCTTATAAATGTATTTAATTTATAAAGGAATTTAATTATAAATTAATTAATTTATGAGGCTTCCCTGTTGGTTCAGAGGTTAAAGCGTCTGCCTGCAGTGCGGGAGACCCAGGTTCGATCCCTGGGTTGGAAGATCCCCTGGAGAAGGAAATGGCAACCCACTCCGGTACTCTTGCCTGGAAAATTCCATGGACTGAGGAGCCTGGTGGGCTACAGTCCACGGGGTCGCAAAGAGTCGGACACGACTGAGCGACTTCACCTTCACCTTCACCTTCAATTAATTTATAAATACATTCAATACAAATAATGTATTTAATTATAAAGGAAATTCTATAAATTTCATTTAAATCAATGATTCATCTACATCCCATACATTTTGCATGTTCTATTTTCATTTATATCTGACTCAAAATCTATTTTAAAGTTACTCTTGAAACTTCATTGACTCATAGATCACATAGAAGTATTTCACTTAATTTTCAAAATTTGGGGATTTCTCCAACTATTTTTCTGTTACCTGTTTCTATTTTAATTCCACTGTGATCAGAGAACATACTTTGTACAATTTATATTCTTTTAAACTTGTTCAAGTATGTTTATGGCCCAGAATGTGATCTATCTTGATTAATGTTTCATGTGAGCTTGAGAAGAATGTGTATTATGCTGTTGATAGGTAAGGTATTCCATAATGTCAATTAGATCATATTGATTGATAGTGCCTTGCAGGTCATCTATATCCTTATTAAGTTTCTGCCTGCTTTATCTATCAACTCTATCAACTGATAGGGAGGTATTGAATTCCCCAACGACAGTCCTTGGATTCCTCTATCTCTCTTTGCAGTTTTATCCATTTTTACCTCATGTATTTTGGTGCTTAGCTGTTAGGTATGCACACGTTAAGAATTATGTCTCCTCAGAAAACTGACTTCTTTATAATCATGTAATGCCCCTCATTACCCCTGATAATTATCCTTGCTCTGAATTTTACTTTGCAATTAATATTGCTACTCCACTTTTCTTTTGATTAGATTTAATATGTCATATCTTTTTCAATCCTCCTAACCCATATGAGTCTTTATATTTAAAGTGTTTTTATTTTAAGCAGCAAGTGATTCTCATTTTTTGATCCACTCTGACAATCTCTGTTTTCAATTGCTGTGTTTAGACCATGCACATCTAAAGTTATAAGTGATATAGTTAGCTTAATATCTAACTTTTTAAACTGTTTTCCTTTTGTCTTTTAAACCTCTTTTCATGTCTCGTTTGGTTTTAATTGAGCATTTTACACAATTACATTTTAATCCCTTCTCTCTTAGCGTATTGCTTAAAATTCTTTTAAAATATAGTGGTTAGCCCATAATTTCCACTATACAAAAAGTTGAATCTCTTGCTAATATGACAAGTCAGTCACAGATCAGATTGAGGAGCTGAAGATTGCCTACTGCTTTCCTACCCATCTGTCTTGTTCTGAGATTAAGGCTGAAGGAGTAGTCCTTACATGGTCAATGCTGGTTTCATGTCAGAGCCCAATTAGGAAGCAATAAGGATAAATCATATATTAGCTCTTAGAGTTTCTGCTCAGACATGGAATGCGTACATGGCCAAGTCTAACATAAATAGGGAGGAAAGTTTTCCTCTTCTCACTAGGATGGCATTCCACCTCAGTTGGAAGCCAGTGAGGGTACAGAGTCTTTTTACAAGGCAAGTAGAGAATAGCAGACACAATAACTATTCTAAAATCATTGTCAGGTCAAACATCTCTCTAACACCTCTAACATCTCATTATTGACATTTTTTTATTGTTGTTTTTTGTTTGTTCAGTTTGAGGTCTTCGTATTTCTGGGCACAATGAATGACTTATTCCTTGAAAGTTGAACATTTAGATACTGTATTATGAGAATTTGGACCTAGTAGGGTTGTGACTCCCCACTGGGCTTCCTCTGACACCATGGGGTGGGGGCTTTGTTTGCCCATGGTGGCGGTTAAAGTCCTGACTTACAATGACACCATTTCTTTGGCTGATGGGGCGGAAGCAAGGTGATGTCTTACTACATGTGAGTAGAAGGCCAGGTTCTTCATGCGGTTTCCATGGACACTGCAGTGCTGGTGGGAAATCATTACTGCCCAGCCCAGTGGGGATGGCAGTTCTGGCTCTGACACTACCCAGTCTCGGAAGGGGAACCTCATTACTCTCTGACCAGGGTAAAGCCGACTCCTTACTCAGATGTGACAACAGGTTTTCTGTGGCGTCTCTTTTCAGTTTGAGGTTGTTTTATAGCAATCTCTGTGTTCCTAGGCTGCCCCTTCCCTGGTCTTTTGGCAGAGAGATCAGTTTTTGTCAGGTCTTCCTTTCTCCGTGCTTATTGCTATTTCAAGATTGCTGTTTTCTCTGGCATTCTATCTGGAGTATCTGAGGCAGAGGTCCAGAAAACTCCTTATGCATCCTTCCTTGTGTACGAAGGTCCTTGATTGGCCTGCCTTCTCTCTAACTTTCAGAATCTACTTATTTACTTCATGTTTAAAGTCCAGTTATTTTAGCTATGCTCAATGGGAAGAATAGGGAAAAGTCTGTCTGCTCCATCTTCACTAAAGTGAAAGTCCCTGGAGGAGATAGTTCTGTGTTGAGTTTGATTTTTGTCTTTTGTTGAATTGTTTGTTTACAATGAGCATGCATTGCCTTGACAATTAAACAAAGCACATGCTTGTAATTGTCCTCTCCCTCATCTCCAAAACATCTTTGTTCATCAAGATATTTGCCATTTTTCCACTGAATATAACCCTATGAATGGTATCCTTCTGGGAAACGAAAGCGAAGCTATCTTCTCTGTGGTTTTTGCTATTTGGAACAGAAGACATCCCAAGATATTATTTTCCATCTTTAATTATGGAATTATAATTAAACATTTTAATTAAAATTCAACCTTCCCTTAGCAAGTGCCACCCAAGGTTGGAAGTGAACATCTTCCAGAGCAGTGGTGAACTTCTTTCCTTCTCTAACAGTTCTGTCAACATCTGTCTTCACCTTGGTTTTACCTGCATTACCATATGGAACACAGACCCCTCTCTCAGCATTCATTAACTTCAGGTCATTCTGAATTGTGATCTGTCAGACTCAATTCAGAGAAGCAGATGGACTTAACCCTTAAATACACCACCACCCATGGAAAATAATATCATAATGTGTGTGTGTGTGTGTTGTGCGTTCAGCAGCAAATCAACAATATCATTGTTATTATTTTGTGGGTAATTTGTAGGAGCTGCTGTTAGGAAGTTTGCAGATTAATGAACAGTAGATGGCAGATTATAACCTCTATAATGGGGCCCTAAGGTTTAAGGCACCCCTAAGCCAAAAGAGTACCACAAAGAGAGAGAATTGAAGAAACGTACTACCCCAAATAAGACTCCTTGAGTATAGAGGTGGGATCTTATAATAGGCTATCTTCTAAGATGTCTAGCAATGAGCCATAACTTCTAGAAGAGGCTCAGTAATTTTGCCATATCTCATTTGACAAGTAAGCTCTATTCATTTGTCTACAGTTGGCCACCATGTCCTACTTGCACAAAGTTATAAACACAGTAAGAGGCACAGAGGCATTTTAGAAATGTTCTGGGATAAACATTACCAGTTGGAAAGAATACATATAGATGTGTGCTGGAACAGGGTGCTGAGGGTGCAGAGGGTAAAACAGAGGTATTTATGCCATTATCATGAAGGTTTTTTCCTATTAAACATAAGATCACAAACAATTTAAGCAAAACACAAGGTCTAGGGATACCAAATGGGTAGATAATCAATCTCCAGCAAGCTGGCCTACTGTATAAGTAGCCATAGGATTTGGAAAATTCTTGGCTGAGGGTACCCAAGTGCCCATTCTGCATATTCATCAGTTTCTCTTTTATAATAAAATGCTGGCACACAAATTAAACCAGGAATTAAATCAGAGTTATTTTCACAGGATCCTTGCCATACATCCAATGCTGCACTTAATTCAGTAAGTCAAGATAAAGATAAAAAATAAGGTAAAGTACCTATTGCCTTGGTGTATATGCTAGATTATAATACTAAGAGTCAGTCTTCATCCCCCAAGTCAGTGTCTAACAGGGGACATTTTTCAAGATTTTCGTTGATCCTTGTGGAGGCTGAAGTGGAAGTTTCCACTGCCTCATTGGTTTCCCTCAGTCCTCGGCTTCTCTATTAGTCAAAGGTTTCCTAGAAAGAGATAGTGCTGATGGTGAAAAGTGTGGTGGAGAGGTTGGGCTCAGTGACACTAGTGAAGCTGGTGAATCCTAAGTTGCAATAAGGTGACAAAGACAGCAGTCTTTGGAGGAAGTGGAGAATGTCACAAATGGTAGTTGTATTAATAGCTTGATCAGAGGGCAGTGTTATGGTTTGGAGCAGTTGCCTAACTACATATTGTTGGTGCTATCTGTGGAGCATCCATAGCTATGATGATGGTGGTATCCAATAGTCAACAATAGGCAAAGTAGTGCTGTCAGAGGCAGCATGCCAAACTAACCCACTTAGCAATATTTACAGGGTTTAAGATGTGCACTGGATTCATCTCTGCAAAATAAAGATAGTGCCCTATAAATTTCTAGTTTTTCCTTTGTTGTTCTCTCCACTCAAGGAAATCTATAGCTGCTATGACTATTATTGTCAATGTTGTTCTAAGCCTATTTGTCCTGTACCACACTGGGCTAAATTTGGGTATTCAATAATAATGCTGTACAAAGATGTGTCCTGCCATCATATACAGAGTAAATATCCATATTTTTATTTTAGCTCTACATCCAGTGTTGATAGGCTTCCCAGGTGGAGTGAGTGAGTGAAAGTCGCTCAGTCATGTCTGACTCTTTGTGACTATGCAGTCCATGTAATTCTCCAGGCCAGAATACTGGAGTGGGGAGCCATTCTCTTCTCCAGGGGATCTTCCCAACCCAGGGATTGAATCCAGGTCTCCCATATTGCAGGCAGATTCTTTATCAGCTGAGGCACAAGGGAAGCCCTCGGTGGTTCTAGAGGTAAAAAAAAAAAACAAAAAAACCCTGTCTGCCAGTTCTGGAGACATAAGAGATGTTTGTTCGATCCCTAAGTCAGGAAGAGCCCCTGAAGGATGTCATGACGACCCACTCTAGTATACTTGCCTGGAGAACCCCATGGACAGAGGAACCTGGCAGGCTACAGTTCATAGAGTCACAAAGAGTCAGATACGATTTCAGTGACTTAGCATGCATGCCAGGTTGATATAATAGATGATAGTGCTCTTCACACCTGAAAATTTTGTAAATGGATAATATTATTTTCTTCAATTTAATGTAAAATGCTTTTTCCCTTGGACACCCAGTAGGATTTATTAGTGGCAGGTGCTGTAATTTCACTTATATTATATGCACCTTTTTTTTCTTGTTTTGTTTTTTTGTTTTTTACTTAGCAGTTTCCTTCTAACTTAGTGTCTGGGGTGCTACTAGTGTTGTTGTTGGTTGTTTTGTTTTGTTTTGTTTTGTTTCTGTGAGTGATTTCAGTATTAATTCTCTATTTGCTTCATCATTGCCTTATTGCTTCCCATATTGCTTTAGTCCAAGTTTTCATATCTAGATTGTTAGTAAGCAATCTAAGCTTTTGCTCAAGGAAGCCATTGCACATTTCAATTGATCCAGAGGCAGCTGTAGGATAGTGGTCATGCCACATTATGCCCTACTGTTTGGTCCAATCTTGTATTATTTGCCTGTGAAGTGGGTTTGCTGGTTACATTCTGTACAGTGCTGATTGAAGCACTATAGGGGCAATCTGGATTTCCAATACTCTGATGGTGGATTTTTTAAAATCACTTTTCCTGCATGATTAGGGTAACTGTATTCCTGACCATGTGTCTACAATGGTGCCTGCACATACAGTTTAGTCTCAGATATAGGCAAGAGTCTTATATACTTAATTTGCATAATTTGGAAAGTTCTCTCAGCTTTGACCTTATCTGGCATTTTAATTAATGACCTCCAACTTTAAACTTTCAACAGTTATCTCACATTTCTTTTTTTTTATTTTATTGAAATATAGTTGATTTACAGTGTATTAATTTCATCTACACAAGATATAGACACACACAGGGTAAGTCCCCTACATATGAACCTTCAAGCTGCAAATTTTCAAACATAGAAACATTCTACTACCCAGATATTACTGGATTATTTTTTATTACTTTTTATTTTGTATTAATGTATAGCCAATTAACAGTGTGTGATAGTTTCAGGTAAAAAGCAAAGGACTCAGCCATATATGTACATGTATCCTTTCTCCCCCCAATTTCCCTCCCATCCAGCCTGCCTCATGACATTGAGTAGAGTTCCATGTTCTGTACAGTAGGCCCTTGTTGATTATCCATTTAAATACAGCGGTGTGTCACACATTTCTTAATTTGAAATTCAACATATTTGGTAAGTACATAAATGTTCCTTTCTCTAACCACTTTTTAGTGCCATGTACACCAGTAGGACTTTTTTGGTGTTGTGCCCATATAATAATTCTGTCAGTTAGTATGTCTACCCTTTCCTGGTTTATCTCCTACTTTTCATTTGGTTTATGCATAAGTATATTTTGAACAGTCTCCTTTTTACCTAAGGATCATGTTTTGTTTGTTTGTTTGTTTTTTAATAAATCTCATTTTCCTATGTTTCTGGTACCTGTGAAAACTGAAAAGTAAGTGTTAGTTGTTCAGTAATGTCTGACTCTGCAACACCATGGACTGTACCCCCACCAAGCTCCTCTATCCACGGAATTCTCTAGACAAGAATACTGGAGTGGATAGCCATTCCCTTCTCCAGGGTGTTGGGGGCCAGCGCGAGGAATCCCACCCATGACAGGGTCACATGGCAGACTCAGATGGCAGGGCAATTTGAGTCATCAGTGTTACCCCTGGTTTTTCCTGAGCATGTACCCCAAAAAATAAGAATTTGTCTGTTTCCCCACTATTCTCTCCCAGTTTCTCGGAAAGAGTTTATTCAAAGCTTTAGTTTCCTGCATTTGAAAGGAGTGTTTCAGCCCAACTCCCTTTGATAATACTCTAGCCTGCCTAAACAGGTTCCCCTGACCTTTTACAAGCTTGTGAATTGCTCACAACCCCCCAACTGTGAGGGGCAAAAAGGTCTTTAAGTGTTTTAAAGTTACAAACCTTTTCTAAGAGCCAAAACCTATTAGTGATAGGATTTTTGCTGTTGCCTCAATGATCGCTGCCAGACCTCTTTATTTGCACCTGGAAGTTTCAGCTATACAAACAATATTTGGAAAAAATATGTAGTAGTTTTTTGATGTTAGTAACACTAGGTTTTTGAGTTAATTGTTTGCTTTTATAAATCATTGTACTCCCTCTTGCTTGCTGTGTCCTTGCTATGTAAGAATGCAACTTTGTTTAGTGCCTCCCAAGAATGGCGCCAGACCTTGGAAAAAATAACACTTACCAGAAAAGAGCTGTAAACTGTCGAATTGGCCTTTTGGCCAGAAGATAATGTAAATTACCTAAGACTTGTGTATACAATTAGGTATGCAGAGAATAAGCCTGGTCTGATAAGAGTAAGGGCTGCTGACATTGCCAAAATTTGTGAAACCCATTGATCTTCATTGTATAAAAAGGGCTTGTGAAAACTAAAGTTTGGGACCAGTTTTCTCGGAACAGTTTCTCAGACCAGTTTCTGGGACCAGCTTTCTCGGACAAGTCTCTAGGATGATTCTCTCTTGCGAACTCCTTCATTGAAAAAAAGAAATCTGGCTCCCCCCCACCCCCACCCCATGTCTCTTTGTCTCTGCCCTCTCTTACTCTAATTCCAGGCTGAATTCCCATCTGGAATGGGGGGCTCACCACGTCTACTTACTTGCCCCGGCTCTAAGTTCTGCGAGAAAAGGGACCCATGGTGGGACCCCTTTAGAGATTCAAGCGGACGCCAGTGGCCCACATAGATGGTGCAAATCTCTTGTCTTGAGATTTTGTTGGCCTTCCCCGTAAACCAAGTTATTCAGCCTCCTATTTTTCTACTAATTTCCTACTATTCTATCCTATCCTGGGCTATCCTATCCTATCCTATCCTGTTTTGTCCTATCCACCCGCTCCGTCCCCACTTTAAATATCCCTAGATCCACTGGGGCTGGACCCCGGCACCAGGGTATCTTCCCAACCTAGGGAAGATCCTGCAGTGCAGGCAGGTCTCCTGTATTGCAGGCAGATTCTTTACTGTCTGAGCCACCTCTAAATACCAGAAATCATGTCATTCTGTCTTCTGTGGGTACAGCTTTTAGGATGACCTTTATAAATTTTTCTTTGCTTCCAGGTAAAGCAGTGAAGGGATCTCTCCTCTGTTATAAAGCATAGTCAATAGTCCTAATTTCATTATTATATTGAGTTTCCCCTTCTGTTTCTCATTAAGATGTTTTAAGAGATAACATATTATTTATAGGTCTTGTAAATCTCCAGGCTACTATGCACAAAGATTTTTGTAAATTAGTACAATGTTCTCCAAATATTCTAAGGTGTTGACTAAATTTCTAGTCAGTGGTGACTAGTTTGAGTTGTACAATCTCTGCCAGGTGATCTGCTTCTTGACACTGCTGCCTGCATGGTCACCTCACCCAGGCAGGAGCCCCAAAATCTGCAGAAAGCTATTTAGATCAGCAAAGGGTGGCCTTGCCCAGAACCAACACGCTGAGCCAACTCTGAGCAAGCCCTCACCAACTCTTGTTATCTAAAGCCTAAATTGAAGAAAGTGGGGGAAACCACTAGACCATTCAGGTATGATCTATATCAAATCCCTTATGACTATACAGTGGAAGTGAGAAATGGATTTAAGGACCTAGATCTGATAGAGTGCCTGATGAACTATGGATGGAGGTTCATGACATTGTACAGGAGACAGGGATCAAGATCATCCCCAAGAAAAAGAAATGGCAAAAAAAAAAATGGTTATCTGAGGAGGCCTTACAGATGATAGTTGTGAAAAGAAGAAGTGAAAAGCAAAGGAGAAAAGGAAAGATATACCCATTCGAATAAAGAGTTTCAAAGAATAGCAAGAAGAGATAAGAAATCCTTCCTCAGCAATCAATGCAAAGAAATAGAGGAAAACAATAGAACTGGAAAGACTAGAGCTCTCTTCAAGAAAATTAGAGATACCAAGAGAATATTTCATGTAAAGATGGGCTCGATAAAGGACAGAAAAGGTATGGACCTAACAAAAGCAGAAGATACCAAGAAGAGGTGGCAAAAATACATTTAAGAACTGTACAAAAATTATCTTCATGACCCAGATAATCAAGATGGTGTAATCACTCACCTAGAGCCAGAAATCCGGAATGTGAAGTCAAGTGGGTGTTAGGAGGCATCACTACAAACAAAGCTAATGGAGGTGATGGAATTCCAGTTGAGCTATTTCCAATCCTAAAAGATGATGCTGTGAAAGTGTTGCACTCAACATGTCAGTAAATTTGGAAAATTCAGCCATGGTCACAGGGCTGGAAAAGATCAGTTTACATTCCAATCCCCAAGAAAGGCAATGCCGAAGAATGCTGAATTACACTCATCTCATATGCTAGTAAAGTAATGTTCAAAATTCTCCTAGCCAGGCTTCAGCATACATGAACTGCGAACTGCCAGATATTCAAGCTGGTTTTTAAAAAGGCAGAGGAGCCAGAGATCAAATTGCCAATATCTGTTGGATCATTGAAAAAGCAAGAGAGTTCCAGAGAAAGGTCTCTCTGCTTTACTGACTATGCCAAAGCCTTTGACTGTATGGATCACAATAAACTGTGGAAAATTCTGAAAGAGGTGGGAATAGCAGATCACCTGACCTGCCCCTTGAGAAACCAATATGCAGGTCAGGAAGCAACATCTAGAACTGGACATGGAACAACAGACTGGTTCCATATAGGAAAAGGAGTATGGCAAGGCTGTATATTGTCACCCTGCTTATTTAACTTATATGCAGAGTACATCATGAGAAATGCTGGGCTGGAGGAAGCACAAGCTGGAATCAAGATTGCTGCAAGAAATATCAATAATCTCAGATATGCAGATGACAGCACCCTTGTGGCAGAAAGTGAAGAACTAAAGAGCCTCTTGATGCAAGTGAAAGAGTAAAGAGAAAAAGTTGGTTTAAAGCTCAACATACAGAAAACTAAGATCATGGTACCTGGTCCCATCACTTCATGGGAAATAGATGGGGAAACAGTGGAAACAGTGGCTGACTTTATTTTTATGTTCTCCAAAATCACTGCAGATGGTTTCGGCAGCCATGAAATTAAAAGACACTTACTCCTTGAAAGGGAAGTTATGCTCAACCTAGACAGCATATTAAAAAGCAGAGACATTACTTGCCAACAAAGGTCTATCTAGTAAAGGCTATGGTTTTTCTAGTAGTCATGTATGGGTGTGAGACTTGGACTATAAAGCAAGCTGAATGCTGAAGAATTGATGCTTTGCACTGTGGTGTTGGAGATGATTCTTGAGAGTCCCTTGGACTGCAAGGAGATCCAACCAGGCCATCCTAAAAGATATCAGTCCTGAATATTCATTGGTAGTACTGAATTGAAGCTGAAACTGCAATACTTTGGCCACCTGATTCGAAAAGCTGACTCATTGGAAAAGACTCTGATGCTGGGAAAGATTGAGGGCAGGAGGCAGAGGGGATGACAGAGGATGAGATGGCTGGATGGCATCACCAAATTGATAGACATGAGTTTGAGTGAACTCCAGGAGTTGGTGATGGACAGGGAGGCCTGGTGTGCTGCACTTCATGGGGTCGCAAACAGTTGGACACGACTGAGCAACTGAATTGATCTGAAGACTCTATAGTGCAGTTGCTCTTCTGCAGGTTCTCATCACAAGCCCCCAACAGTACATGTGGACAGCTGATCTGAGTGCTTACCAAGGAAGAAATCCTGGCACAGCTTCCACCATGTAAACAACTTCATTCTTAGATCAAGACAAGTGGATTGGAAATCATAACAAGCCACCAGAGAGAGAGAGAGAGAGAGAGAGAGAGAATAGGTAGCTATGCATATAAAGTGGAAAAGTGGAAGTGTGCTCAGTCATGTCCGACTCTTTGCGACCCCATGGAATTTAGCCTACCAGGCTCCTCTGTCCGTGGGATTTTCCAGGCAACAGTACTGGAGTGGTTTGCCATTTCCTTCTCCATGTAAAGTAGATAACTAAGGACCCACTGTATAGCACAGGGAACTCTACTCAATACTTCTTAATGGCCTATATGGGAAAAGAATCTGAAAAGAATGGAGATGCATATATATGTAGCTGATTCACTTTGCTGTAGAGAAGAAACTGACAGTATGTTTTAAATCAACTACACTCCAATAAAAATTAATTTAGAAAAATAAATAAGGCAAAAGGTGACCCTGGTCTGGTGCCAGGATGACAACAGCAACCAGCGTTCCCAGGTAGACTTCCATTCAGACTGTCTCCAGCAAAACGGTTCCTTGACACCTAAATTTGGAAAGTAAGGTAAGGCTCCTGTGGTTGCTGAGGTCTGGGACCCTGGCAGGCCCAGGTCTGTGAGTCCAGCCTGTACATTGCCCACAGATGGCCCAGGAGGGCACCCAGTCCTGTGCACCTGCCTCGAGCTCTCTGGAACCTGACTGGCCTGTCCAGTCCAGCTATTTTCTGTGGAGTCAGAAACCATGTGGTCACATCTGGGAGTCATCCTGAGGTGAGACCACCCACTGCTGTTGCACCCATCTCATCCTTATCTTGGGAGGCTAGACACAGGCAGAATCAAGCTCCCCATTGTCCTATCCAATTTGGGGTCATGGGCTCCAGCAGGCAAGTCCTCAGATAAGCTCTTTAACATTCTTGTCTGGTTCCCTTAGTTGCTCCTGGTTCTCATGACATCAGGAAGGTCCTGGAATGTGTGGTAAGGTCTTAGTTGTCACCATTTCTACTTTCTCCTGAGATTCCCTCTGTTCGTCTCTCTTCCCACCTCCTTGCTGGTGTCCAGCTGCATCCCCACTCTAGTACAATGAGTAGAAGTTTCAACAAGACTCTTCTATACTGAGGTATAGTCCAGCCAAGCTCTTGTGAATGCATTTCCTTCCGGTGTGTGAGTGCTAACTCCATTCAGTCACATCTGACTCTTTGAGACTCCATGGACTATAGCCCGCCAAGTTTCTCTGTCCATGGGATTCTCCAGGCAAGAATACTGCAGTGGGTTGCCATTTCCGTCTCCATAATTCTAATCCCTGTGTGACATTAATTCTTGTAGAATGCTTTCTTTTGGTTGGGCATTCTGCTTATGAAACATGCATATTAAAACAGAATGATTGAAGGAAATCCAATTTCATTGCATAGAGTCAGAGAGTTTACTTTTTAAGTGGAATGTTTTGGTTTTTTTTTTTTTTTTTGCCTTCCTTTTATCTAATTTCTTCTAGAAAATCAGTATCATACAGTGGCCTTTAACACAGTATAGGGAAGAGTGTATTTTTATTTTTTTAATGAAAGTACTGAGGCTGAAACTGTTTGCATAACAAATGAGGTTGACCATCACCCAGAACTGATCCCTCTTTTTGTAAGAGATTTTATTTGATTACTCTAGTTTATTCATGGAGATAATGCAGAAGTGAGAGAAATTCTAGAATGTTGTGCTTTAGAGTGTCATCTACTTTCACTAGGAAGAATGCAAAATGTTTCCTACTATGTGTCCTGGAAGCTTCTGGGCTTTTCTGCTTCAGGACAGCCATGCCAGTGTAACAGAGCACTGATGGTGAGCCCTGGAGCATGAAATTTCCCTGCAGTGGACCCAGAGACTATGGATGTTCAGCATTAGATGTTCTGAAACACCTGCCTCTGCAGTGTGCTTGGAATTTCTGGTGTTCTAGAACTATTTTCACATTCTTAAGTGAAATTAATTTATCACACACATATTTAACAATCTTATTTTTAAGAGATGGAAAATTGGGACCTCACTGTTTTAATTTAAATTTTCCTAGTGACTAGTGAGGGTGAGAATTTTCATAGAATTATTAGCCATGTGTTAGTCCTGCTGGAAACACTTGTCCATTTTTCAAATGCATTTATTGACTTTTTCTTGTCATTTTAAGAACTTTGAGGGAACTGGGTCCCAGCACAACAGGAAGGCTTCTTATAAGTAGAAGTTATATTAGATAGAATAACAGCCCCACAGATGTCCAGGCCCTACACCCTGGAACCAGTGATAAAGTTACGTGGCGACCTGGTGGACTGCAGCCCACCAGGCTCCTCTGTCCATGCGATTTCCAAAGCAAGAATATTGGAGTGGGTTGCCATTTTCTTCTCCAGGGGAATCTTCCTGACCCAGGGATCAAGCCTGTGTATCCTGCATTGCAGGGGAATTCTTTACCACTGAGCCACCTGGGAAGCCCCTGTAAGAGTTAGACTTGGGCACATATTTCTACTTTGAAGATGGATCAAGGAATGCAAGAACCCTCTAAAAGCTGGGAAGGGCAAGAAAACTGATTCTCCCCTAGAGCTGCCCAAAGAGAATTGGCCCAGTGAGACCCATTACATACTTCTAACTGCCAGAATTGTGAGACAATAAACTTGTGTTGTTTTAAACCACTAAATTTATGTAATTTGTTACAGCAGAGAAATGAAGCTAATATGGAGGATCTGGGTGTGCATATCTGTGTGTGTTAAGTCACTTCAGTCATGTCTGACTCTTTACAACTCCATGGACTGTACCCCACCAAGCTCCTCTGTTTGTGGAATTCTCTGGGTAAGAATACTAGACTGGGCTGTCATGCCCTCCACCAGGGAGTCTTCCTGACCCAGGGATCAGACTGAAGGAGAAGTTGGGCTCTGATGTGGTAATGACAAAGGCCTCAGCCAGTCCTACAGGGAACTCTGCTGCTAAGACAGATGAGTGGAGCCTGACAAGCAGGGATAGCCTTGATAGCCCTGTACAATTATTGAGAACAGACACACCTTGGGAGGTGCTACAGAAAGGTGTCACTCTGAACCATTCCCAGCTGCAGGGAGAATAATGCTTCTGTCCTGAAGAGGAATCTCCTGCAATATCCACTGCACCATAACTAGGAAAAGTTTGACAGAAATGTCCCATTGCAAATTTTATGTCACCATTGGGACACAAAAGTCAATTATACTTCATAAAAGAAATATTAAACCACAAGTACTTAGCAGCTAGTCTGGCTTCCTTGGTGGCTCAGACAGTAAAGAACACACCTACAATGCAGGAGACCTGGTTTCAGTTCCTGGGTTGGGGAGATCTCTTGGAGAAGGGCATGGCAACCCACTCCAATATTCTTGCCTGAAGAATCCCATGGACAGAGGAGTCTGGTGTGCTACAGTTCATGGGGTCGCAAAGAGTCAGACATGACTGAGTGACTAAGCACAGCACACAGCACATTTAGCAGCTGTGTCAGCTTGGACATGTTATTTTTCTTCTCTGTGCCTCCATTCCTCTCATTTAAAACGAGGAAAATAATACTACCTGCTTCTTAAAATTGCTTTGAGGAATAAAAAGTATATTAATACCTTTAAGGCATTAAAAAAATGTTGTCAGTTGGTAAATCCTCTTTACTATTTTCTTGGGCTACTTGGGCCATTCAAAACAATGTTTCTAAACTTTCACATGCTTATTCTTGTCAAATGTATACATTGTGTTATGAGCAAAAGACTCTCAGAATTTAGAGGACTTCTATTCCTGGACCAGAAAGATCCCCTGGAGAAGGGAATGGCTAACAACTCCAGTATTCTGGCTGGGAGAATTCTATGGACTCTATAGTCCAAGGGGTCACAGAGTTGGACATGACTGAGCAACTTTCACTTTTCTCATTGTGTATGATATTCTAAATGTAATAATTTAGACAAAATAATTCAATGAGAAAATGAAAATTTTTTCAACAAATGTTGTTAGAAAATTTGGAAATAGACACACACAAAAATATCACCAACACAGGCCCCAAACACTACTTCAGTTCAGTTCAGTCGCTCACTCGTGTCCAACTCTTTGCGACCCCATGAATCACAGCACGCCAGGCCTCTCTATCCATAACCAACTCCCAGAGTTCACTCAGACTCACGTCGATCGAGTCAGTGATGCCATCCACCCATCTCATCCTCGGTCGTCCCCTTCTCCTCCTGCCCCCAATCCCTCCCAGCATCAGAGTCTTTTCCAATGAGTCAACTCTTCGCATGAGGTGGCCAAAGTACTGGAGCTTCAGCTTTAGCATCATTCCTTCCAAAGAAATCCCAGGGTTGATCTCCTTCAGAATGGACTGGTTGGATCTCCTTGCAGTCCAAGGGACTCTCAAGAGTCTTCTCCAACACCACAGTTCAAAAGCATCAACTCTTCAGCACTCAGCCTTCTTCAGAGTCCAACTCTCACATCCATACATGACCACAGGAAAAACCATAGCCTTGACCAGATGGACCATAGTTGGCAAAGTAATGTCTCTGCTTTTGACTATGCTATCTAGGTTACTCATAGCTTTTCTTCCAAGGAGTAAGTGTCTTTTAATTTCATGGCTGCAATCACCATCTGCAGTGATTTTTGAACCCCCCAGAATAAAGTCTGACTCTGTTTCCACAGTTTCCCCATCTATTTCCCATGAAATGATGGGACCAGATGCCATGATCTTCATTTTCTGAATATTGAGCTTTAAGCCAACTTTTTCACTCTCCACTTTCACTTTCATCAAAAGGCTTTTTAGCTCCTCTTAACTTTCGGCCATAAGGGTGGTGTCATCTGCATACCTGAGGTTATTGATATTTCTCCCGGCAATCTTGATTCCAGCTTGTGTTTCTTCCAGTCCAGCATTTCTCATGATGTACTCTGCATATAAGTTAAATAAGCAGGGTGACAATATACAGCCTTGACATACTCCTTTTCCTATTTGGAATTTCAAAAGCATCAACTCTTCAGCACTCAGCCTTCTTCAGAGTCCAACTCTCACATCCATACATGACCACAGGAAAAACCATAGCCTTGACCAGATGGACCATAGTTGGCAAAGTAATGTCTCTGCTTTTGACTATGCTATCTAGGTTACTCATAGCTTTTCTTCCAAGGAGTAAGTGTCTTTTAATTTCATGGCTGCAATCACCATCTGCAGTGATTTTTGAACCCCCCAGAATAAAGTCTGACTCTGTTTCCACAGTTTCCCCATCTATTTCCCATGAAATGATGGGACCAGATGCCATGATCTTCATTTTCTGAATATTGAGCTTTAAGCCAACTTTTTCACTCTCCACTTTCACTTTCATCAAAAGGCTTTTTAGCTCCTCTTAACTTTCGGCCATAAGGGTGGTGTCATCTGCATACCTGAGGTTATTGATATTTCTCCCGGCAATCTTGATTCCAGCTTGTGTTTCTTCCAGTCCAGCATTTCTCATGATGTACTCTGCATAGCAGTTAAATAAGCAGGGTGACAATATACAGCCTTGACATACTCCTTTTCCTATTTGGAACCAATCTGTCATTCCATGTCTAGTTCTAACTGTTGCCTCCTGACCTGCATACAGATTTCTCAAGAAGCAGGTCAGGTGGTCTGGTATTCCCATCTCTCTCAGAATTTTCCACAGTTTCTTGTAATCTACACAGTCAAAGGCTTTGGCATAGTCAATAAAACAGAAATAGATGTTTTTCTGGAACTCTCTTGCTTTTTCCATGATCCAGCGGATGTTGGCAATTTGATCTCTGGTTCCTCTGCCTTTTCTAAAACCAGTTCTCTTTCAGAATTTTCCACAGTTTACTGTGATCCACACAGTCAAAGGCTTTGGCATAGTCAATAAAGCAGAAATAGATGTTTTTCTGGAACTCTCTTGCTTTTTCCATGATCCAGCGGATGTTGGCAATTTGATCTCTGGTTCCTCTGCCTTTTCTAAAACCGCTTGAACATCAGGAAGTTCACGGTTCACATATTACTGAAGCCTGGCTTGGAGAATTTTGAGCATGACTTTACTAGCTTGTGAGATGAGTCCAACTGTGCGGTAGTTTGAGCATTCTTTGTTTGGCATTGCCTTTCTTGGGGATTGGAATGAAAACTGAACTTTTCCAGTCCTGTGGCCCCTGCTGAGTTTTCCAAATTTGCTGACATATTGAATGCAGCACTTTCACAGCATCATCTTTCAGGATTTGGAACAGCTCTACTGGAATTCCATCATCTCCACTAGCTTTGTTCATAGTGCTGCTTTCTAAGGCCCACTTGACTTCACATTCCAAGATGTCTGGCTCTAGGTGACTGATCACATCATCATGATTATCCAGGTCATGAAGATCTTTTTTGTACAGTTCTTCTGTGTATTCTTGCCATCTCTTCTTAATATCTTCTGCTTCTGTTAGGTCCATACCATTTCTGTCCTTTATCAAGCCCATCTTTGCATGAAATGTTCCCTTGGTATCTCTGATTTTCTTGAAGAGATCTCTTGTCTTTCCCATTCTGTTCTTTTCCTCTATTTCTTTGCATTGATCACTGAAGAAGGCTTTCTTATCTCTTCTTGCTATTCTTTGGAACTCTGCATTCAGATACTTATATCTTTCCTTTTCTACTTTGCTTTTCACTTCTCTTCTTTTCACAGCTATTTGTATGGCTTCCTCAGACAGCCGTTTTGCTTTTTTGCATTTCTTTTCCATGGGGATGGTCTTGATCCCTGTCTCCTGTACAATGTCACGAACCTCATTCCATAGTTCATCAGGCACTGTATCTATCAGATCTAGGCCCTTAAATCTATTTCTCACTTCCACTGTATAATAATAAGGGATTTTATTTAGGTCATACCTGAATGGTCTATCTGTTTTCCCTGCTTTCTTCAATTTCAGTCTGAATTTGGCAATAAGGAGTTCACAATCTGTGCCACAGTCAGCTCCTGGTCTTGTTTTTGTTCACTTGATAGAGATTCTCCATCTTTTGTGCAGAGAATATAATCAATCTGATTTTGGTGTTGACCATCTGGTGTTGGCCTTGGAATGCAGAATGAAGCAGGGCACAGACTAATAGAGTTTTGCCAAGAAAATGCACTGGTCATAGCAAACACCCTCTTCTAACAACACAAGAGAAGACTCTACACATGGGCATCAAACACTACTTACTGCAAACTAACTCTCATCAAGTATGGTTCACCTCCGGATATATAAAGAGGTTGAGATGAATGAAATACGGAATTCCCATCGTGTCCCTGGCACATCACGGTGCTAAACAAAGGTCCTTTAGCAATGACCACCATTGATATTTGCACAACTTCTGAAGCTGATTGTTAATCTCTGCATTCCACTATGCTGTCTTTGGAATTTCTGCCCAAAATGACAGCACCAGTGGAAAGTAACCAGCTCCCAGTTCAGAACCACAGTCTCTGCAGCTCCTGCTAACTTGCTGCTCACTCAGCCTCTCAGCATGCTGCCTTGCAGTGAAATGCTCACCTGCCATTTTGAAAGAGAAATTTGAGATTGTTGTCCCTCATTTTTGTCCTGATGCTTCCCACCCATAGTGAGATGAGGAATTTACTTTATTGATAAAGTGAATCTAAACATTTTTTTCTTCCTCTAAGATTTCTTTTTAGCTGGATGGAAGAAGAGAGAGAGAAAGTGGGCAGGTAATATTTAAGTAGTGATCAAGTTTCAGAGAAGTACTTTCATTGCTTAAAAGCTGCTTCAGGCAAAGGCTGAGAGCAAGTTAATTTCCTGGGATTTATGATGCTGTATAAAACCTATAGTTGCACATCATGGCTTAATAACTTAATTTTATTTCAGGAAGATATTATGCATGGTTAGGGAGCTGAAGGCACACCCCCATGATGAAACAGAAGTGTGGCTCTTCCCGGGAGCCTGCCCCCTGCCGCTGTGTATCATCTATCTCTGCCTAGCTGGAAATGAAAGCTGCCTTAGAAGAAATGAAACAAAATAGACTGATGATTATTTTTATCCCCACCCACCCCCC
>SJXQ01000572.1:384414-404153 GCA_006408695.1 Aepyceros melampus | reverse complement strand
CTTCCATACCTTAATAAAAAAAGTTGATTCATTGATTATGTTGATATAGTCTCTTGATATACAGAATCTCTAAATTTGGGGGTCAAGCGCCAATATTCGGAGAAGGCAATGGCACCCCACTGCAGTATGCTTGCCTGGAAAATCCCATGGACAGAGAAGCCTGGTGGGCTGCAGTCCATGGGGTCACGAAGAGTTAGACACAACTAAGCGACTTCACTTTCACTTTTCACTTTTCACTTCAGGCATTGGAGAAGGAAATGGCAACCCACTCCAGTGTTCTTGCCTGGAGAATCCCAGGGATGGGGGAGCCTGGTGGGCTGCCGTCTATGGGGTCACACAGAGTCGGACATGACTGAAGCGACTTAGCAGCAGCAGCAGCGCCAATATTCATGTTTCAGTGAGTTGCTGAAGCTTCATGACCGTGAAAAATTCACTTGAACTCTCTGAGCTTTAGTTTCCTCCTCTGTGTCATCTGAGGAATAATATCCTACCGGTCTTCCTCCCTGAGTTTGTTAGTGCAGTAATTCCCACAAATATTTTGTAGGTATAACTGAGCAACACATACAAAAGGCGTCAACACCACCTCTAGTAGGCAGCTGCTGCAATGGCCCTCATGATACCTGCCTCTTTATATCCATGTTCTTATGTAATAGCCTCCCCTTGAGTGTAGACTGGACCTAGTGACCCACTTCTAACAAATAGAATAAGGTGGGTGTATTAGTTTTCTAAGGCTGCTGTAACGAAATGCAACAAATAATTGAGTTAAAACTATATAAATTCATTCTTTCACATTTCTGGGGGCTGGGAGTTCTAAATCTGGGTGTCAGCAGGGCCACACTCTCTCTAAAGGCCTAGGGAAGGATGCTTCTTTGTCCCTCCCTATCTTCTAGTGGTTGCCAATAATCTTTGGCATTTCTAGGCTTTTAAATGCTTCAGTTCAGTCTCTGTCTCCATTGTAATAAAGGGTATAAAGAGCTTTTGTTGTTGTTATTCTGTGCTTTTCACTTCTCTGCTTTTGTTTTTATTTTTTTTATGAGCTACTTGAACTACATTTTGAACTATTTTCATTTATCTCCAGTATCATATGGTATATCTCTTGTGTAGCTCTTTTCATAGTAGTTCTAGATGTTTCATTCTTTGTGTATAACTTACCAAAGTCTGTTGGTGTCAACAGCATTTTACTAGTTTTAGTGGAGGGTAGAAACTTTATCTCTCCTTCTGTCCCATCATTTTCCCCATTTATGATACAATTGTCTTATACAATTTCTCTGTATATAGTGATAATCACATTAACAGTGATACACTTGTGGCATTCATTATCAGCAATAATTTAGGAAACTAATGCAAAGTAGGAAATCTATTGCATTTACCCAGTTTTGCTCTTGCCACATTCCTGATACTCTAGATGCTTTCTTTTATTGTTTCCTTTCTGTTTGCAGTACTTCCTTTATCCAATCTGTAAGGTCAGTCTGTTAATGGCAATTTATTTTAGCTCTTTTCAATTGTAAATGTCTTTATTTCCCCCTCATTCTTGCAGGATAGTTTTACTGGATCTTAGAAATCACACTTGAGATATTGTGTCTCTTCCTTGGTCCTTGCTGGTTTCAGATGAGAAGCCCTCTGCAGTTCAAATTGTTTCTCTATGGATTCTTTCAAGATTTGTTTCATTGTCTTTAGTTTTAAGCAATTTAACTATGATGTGTTTGGTATAGATTTATTTTGATTTATCTTCTTTGGGTTTTTCTCAGTTTTATGAATCTATAGGTTTATGGGTTTTGCCAAACTGAGACATTATAGTCTTTATTTCTTTGAAAATCTTTTCAGCTTCACTCTCTTTCTCTTCTTCTTCTGGAACTTCAGCAACACAGACATTACATCTTCTATAATAGTCTCATAGGTTTCTGAGGTTCTGTGCATTTTTTTAAGTAGATAGCCCCAATAAACATAATCTCTGTTGTTCTGTTTGGGTAATTTCTTCTGTTTTACCTTCAAATTCACTGATTCGTTCTTTCTATCCAATCCATTTTGCTGTTGTAAACATCCAGTGATTTTTTTTTTAATTTGTATCATTGTAAATATTTTGTTGTTGTCCAGTCACTAAGTCATGTCCAACTCTTTGAATCCCATGGACAACAGCATGCCAGGCTTCCCTGTCCTTCCCCATTTCCTGGAGTTTGCTCAAACTCATGTCCATTGAGTCAGTGACACCATCCAACTATCTCATCCTCTGTCACTTTCTTCTCCTCCTGCCCTCAGTCTTTCACAGCATCAAGATCTTTCCCAATGAGTCAACTCTTTGCATCTGGTAACCAAACTATTATACTATTATGCCATTTTAAATTTCCATTTGGTTCTTTTTATATCTTCTATTTCTTTGCTGGGATTTTTCTATTTCTTAGCTGAGATTGTCTGCTTTTTCACTTGTTTCAAAATTGTTTAAATAGCTAGTTGAAGTATTTTTATGATGGCTTTGCAGTATTTCTTATATCACTTGAGTATTAAGTTTCTTGGTTATCTTTTTTTCATTCAGTTTGAGATCCTTTGTGTGGATTACAACAAACTGTGGAAAATTTATCAAGAGATGGGAATACCATACCACGTGACCTTCCTCTTGAGAAAACTGTATGCAGGTCAGGAAGCAACTAACTAGACATGGAACAATAGACTGGTTCCAAATTGGGAAAGGAGTATGTCAAGGCTGTACATTGTCACCCTGCTTATTTAACTTATATGCAGAGTACAATCATGTGAAATGCTCGACTGAATGAAGTGCAAGCTGGAATCAAGATTGCCAGGAGAAATATCAATAGCCTCAGATATGAACATGACTTTACCCTTATGGCAGAAAGTGAAGAAGAACTAAAGAATTTCTTGATGAAGGGAAAGAGGAGAGTGAAAAAGTTGGCTTAAAAATCAACATTCAGAAATCTAAGATTGTGGCATCCAGTCCCATCACTTCATGGCTAATAGATAGGGAAACAATGAGAGACTTTATTTTGTTGGGCTCGAAAGTAACTGCAGATGGTGACTGCAGCCATGAAATTAAAAGACACTTGCTCCTAGAAAGAAAACTATGACAAACATAGACAGTATATTAAAAAGCAGAGATATTCCTTCGCCAACAAAAGTCTGTCTAGTCAAGCTATGGTTTTTCCAGTAGTCATGTATAGATGTGAGAGTTGGACCATAAAGAAAGCTGAGCACCAAAGAATTGATGCTTTTGAACTGTGGTGTTGGAAAAGACTCTTGAGAGTCCCTTGGACTGCAAGGAGATCCAATTAGTCCATCCTAAAGGAGATCAGTCCTGAGTGTTCATTGGAAGGACTGATGCTGAGGCTGAAACTCCAATACTTTGGCCACCTGATGCAAAGAGCTGACGTTTGAAAAGACTCTGATGCTGGGAAAGATTGGAGGCAGGAGGATAGGGGACATCAGAGGATGAGATGATTGGATGGCATTACTGACTCAATGGACATGAGCCTGAGCAAGCTCCAGGAGTTGGTGATGGACAGGGAAGCCTGGTATGCTGCAGTCCATGGGGTCACAAAGAGTCGGACATGACTGAGTGACTGACGTCTAACTCCTGAGTTTTTGTGTGTGTGTGTGTGTGTGTGTGTTTTTAATTTTAGAGATTGCAAGAGATTAAAATCCAGACATTTTGGAGCAATTAAATAATAATATTTAATTTTATTAAAACAAAGTTATTTTAAATTTTGTTTAAATCGTGTTTCAGGCATCCTTCTTTGGAGTTGAGTCTGGTGGTAGGACTTCCCCACTAGTGTCACGTGGGGGTTTATGTCTAGGTCCTCAATTTGACCTCCTCTGACAGCTGGGAGACAAAGGATCACGTGAGGTTCTGTTGATAAATGTTGTGAGTTCAGGCACCCTACTTGGCCTCTGCTGTACCACACATTCTCAAGGTGGGAGAGGTGCCTTTTTTCTCCCTGACACCAAAAAGGTAGGGGTTGGCCTTGTTGCCACCGGGTGATTGTGAAAATCCTGACTGTCCACTAGGCCTCTCCTGATAACATCTCAACATGGGTTCATTGCAGCCTGGCAAGAGAGGAAGTCCAGGATTCCCACTTGGCTTTTTCTGGTACTTGGGAATGGTGGAAAGTTTTCTCTGGAGTATTTGCCTAGAGTGGACCAGTTATTATATAAAATTTTCCATCTTGCTAGGGTGTCACTTTTCTGGTTTCTTGGGTGATGAAAGCAAGATTTTCTTGGAGCCATTTTATCTATACTCATTGGTGTTTCTGAGGTGCCAGCTACTTCAGTTACAAGTCTGGGATGTATGGGGCAAAGTAAATTTGGGTAACTTGAGAGCCTCAGTTCCTGGGCAGGTTGGTAAGATATCTGCAGGTCCCTGAGGAGAGAAGGGACTGGTGTTCTGGAGGAGGAGAGAGGGGTCTGGGACTCACAAGGAGGAGGAAATGACAAACATTTTGTTTGTTCTCCATTCCTTAGTCTTAGTCACATAAAACAGTTTTTTTCTTTAAGCCCAGAACTGATGATTACACAACAAACAACTCAGTTTAAAATCGGTTCAGTTCAGTTCAGTCGCTCAGTCGTGTCCAACTCTTTGTGACCCCATGAATCGCAGAAGGCCAGGCCTCCCTGTCCATCACCATCTCCTGGAGTTCACTCAGACTCACATCCATCGAGTCAGTGATGCCATCCACCCATCTCATCCTCGGTCGTCCCCTTCTCCTCCTGTCCCCAATCCCTCCCAGCATCAGGGTCTTTTCCAGTGAGTCAATTCTTCACATGAGGTGGCCAAAGTACTTGAGCTTCAGCTTTAGCATCATTCTTTCCAAAGAAATCCCAGGGTTGATCTCCTTCAGAATGGACTGGTTGGATCTCTCAAGGGACTCTCAAGAGTCTTCTCCAACACCACAGTTCAAAAGCATCAATTCTTCAGCGCTCAGCCATCTTCACAGTCCAACTCTCACATACATACATGACTCGGGAAAAACCATAGCCTTGACTAGACGGACCTTAGTTGCAAAGTAATGTCTCTGCTTTTGAATATACTATCTAGGTTGTTCATAACTTTTCTTCCAAGGAGTAAACGTCTTTTAATTTCATGGCTACAGTCACCAACTTCAGTGATTTTGGAGCCCCCCAAAAATAAAGTCTGACACTGTTTCCACTGTTTCCCCATCTATTTCCCATGAAGTGATGGGGCCAGATGCCATGATCTTCGTTTTCTGAATGTTGAGCTTTAAGCCAACTTTTTCACTCTCCTCTTTCACTTTCAACAAGAGGCTTTTTAGCTCCTCTTCACTTTCTGCCATAAGGGTGGTGTCATCTGCATATCTGAGGTTATTGATATTTCTCCCAGCAATCTTGATTCCAGCTTGTGTTTCTTCCAGTCCAGCATTTCTCATGATGTACTCTGCATATAAGTTAAATAAGCAGGGTGACAATATACAGCCTTGACGTACTCCTTTTCCTATTTGGAACCAGTCTGTTGTTCCATGTCCAGTTCTAACTGTTGCTTCCTGACCTGCATACAGATTTCTCAAGAGGCAGGTCAGGTGGTCTGGTATTCCCATCTCTTTCAGAATTTTCCACAGTTTATTGTGATCCACACAGTCAAAGGCTTTGGCATAGTCAATAAAGCAGAAATAGATGTTTTTCTGGAACTCTCTTGCTTTTTCCATGATCCAGCAGATGTTGGCAATTTGATCTCTGGTTCCTCTGCCTTTTCTAAAACCAGCTTGAACATCTGGAAGTTCACGGTTCACATATTGCTGAAACCTGGCTTGGAGAATTTTGAGCATTACTTTACTAGTGTGTGAGATGAGTGCAATTGTGTGGTAGTTTGAGCATTCTTTGGCATTGCCTTTCTTTGGGATTGGAAAGGAAACTGACCTTTTCCAGTCCTGTGGCCACTGCTGAGTTTTCCAAATTTGCTGGCATATTGAGTGCAGCACTTTCACAGCATCAGCCTTCAGGATTTGGAATAGCTCTACTGGAATTCCATCACCTCCACTAGCTTTGTTCGTAGTGATGCTTTTTAAGGCCTACTTGACTTCACCTTCCAGGATGTCTGGCTCTAGATGAGTGATCACACCATCGTGATTATCCGGGTCATGAAGATCCTTTTTGTGTAGTTCTTCTGTGTATTCTTGCCACCTCTTCTTAATATCTTCTGCTTCTGTTAGGTCCACACCATTTCTGTCCTTTATTGAGCCCATCTTTGCATGAAATATTCCCTTGGTATCTCTAATTTTCTTGAAGAGATCTCTAGTTTTTCCCCTTCTGTTGTTTTCCTCTATTTCTTTGCATTGATCGCTGAAGAAGGCTTTCTTATCTCTTCTTGCTATTCTTTGGAACTCTGCATTC
The DNA here is from genome assembly GCA_006408695.1 of Aepyceros melampus. Taxonomy (NCBI): domain Eukaryota; kingdom Metazoa; phylum Chordata; class Mammalia; order Artiodactyla; family Bovidae; genus Aepyceros; species Aepyceros melampus. Next base: position 397,802 of record SJXQ01000572.1, on the reverse strand, counting down.
AAATACTTATATCTTTCCTTTTCTCCTTGGCTTTTCACTTCTCTTCTTTTCACAGCTGGATTTCTTAAATACTTTTGAGAAGGTTCATATGATAAAATATTATGCAACCATTAAAAATCTTGAAGATTTTTTTAAAATAACATGAAAAACATGTTATAATATTAAGAATAAAATTAACATATAAAACCACATATGCAATATAATTCCATTTTTTTTAATTTTGATAATACATATTAATATGTTACCTGTGGACTATAGCATCTCAGGAGACTTTCGTTTATATTTTCTACATACTCCAATTGTTTAATCATGAGCAAGTGTCACTTTTATTATCAGAATTAAACAGTGTTTTGTTTTGGGGGATTAAACAAAGCATGTACCACCATGTCTAACCTATACCCTTGACAAAAGTAACTTTACAGATACTTTTCAGTATACAAAACATATGTTTATATCCATTTTTCTGATTCTGTCCCTAAGTAAATTATGAAATGTAGAAATATTTATCTACTAACAAGAAATAAGAGATTTTGCTGCCGTTTTGCAAACAGGACCTTTTACCATGAATATTCATACACTTGCTACAAAGCATTTTGTTTGTTAAATAATTCTTCTTCCACCCTAAGAATCTAGCAATGGTTAGTGAGTTATTAAAATATACACATAAACATAAATGACAACAAATAAGTCCTTATCCTCTTACCCAACCTTGGAGACTTCTGCATACCAGGGACTTTTGTTTTGAAGACAGAAGTCTTTTAATTAACTGATATTGAAAGCAACAGATATCATACCTAACGCTATAGTGTGCAGCAGGTGTATATTACTGCAGCACCATAAGTCATAACAGTAATAACAGCAACCAGAAATCACCTTCTCCTTGACTGCTCGTAGATACCCCGAGCTTGGAGTGTCACATCAGTATAGTGAATGCATGTTTCCAGGAAGCAGAAAGATTGCACTTAGGCCCCAGGAAGTAAGAGAAACCAAATGAAATAAAACTCCAACAACTGTCATGGCTCTAAGTTTTATTTTAAGGCTGATTTATGTCCAATCCCCTGACAGGCTTCAGAAGGATGGAAATGCAGTCCCAATAAGCTGTCTGCCGAAGACAGTGGCTCAGCCAAAAAATGATGGCTTTGGAAAGTTGGTTAAACTATCTGTGCCAGTGCTCTCTCATGGGCAGCCAGGCAAGGGCTCAGGCATCTTTTTCTGTGCTTGGTGGTGGGAGTGGAGATGTTGAAGAGGATGTTTCTCCTCTTCCAAAAATTCACCTAAGTCAATTAACATGAATAGTATATTATTATCTACCTCCTATTCTCATTTCAACCACATGCATACAGAATGATAACTCTCTTAAACCTGCTGATAGGGCTAACTACTGATGAAAGGAGTGGTTCCCTGCAGAATTTCTCTCCTAATTTTTATGAAGACAGACAGAAATACAATCAAAGAATCCAAGAAAGTGATCCAAGTCATAACCTCACTAGATAGGTTTCTGCTTGGAGCCTATAGATTGGAGAGCCCCGTACAGCTGCCATAATTAGTATAGAATTACATTGTGTTGATCTGTAATCAGAAGAATTCTGGAAACCTATAGTTTATCTTTGAAAAAGGTTTACAAACTCTACCTTAAAAACATGAAGAGCTGCAAAACCAAAGATTTAACAACAACAACAAAGGCATGAATATTTGACAGACAGGAAGAGAAAAAAAAATATGCTGGTAAGCTCCATATAGTTTTTTTTAAAAATTCACCTGGTGCTCAGAGTTCTAGATATTTCTAGGAGGAATGTTAGGAGCAAATCACAAAGCTTCATGTAACAAATGTAATGATGAATTATGAGTTAGAAAACATAGGCTATGTGATCTTGGGGAAATCCTATAACTTCTCTCATCCTCAATTTTTCCAGATGGAATGGAACTACTAATACTTGCCCTTCCTCCCAGTCACTTTGTTCTGAGAATCAAATATGATGTGTGCGAATATATTCTATAAATGCAAAGTTTTAGAAATTCTCATTCTATTAGCAAACTTTTAAAACTGTCCAATGAGAAGGAAAATCTTTATCAAAAGTGTGATAGACAAATGAAAGGCACTTCATTTTGTCTTGGAAATCAGACACTAGTTTAAATATTAGATTTTCATTAACTGTTTTCTTTTAACTACTTTTTAGGCCTAAAACCTCACATTTATACTAGAGAATGCCTCTTTTGTGGATCTAAACTGGGACTTCAGAGTGAGTCATCTTTCACAAGAATGTAACAGGAAGGAAGCAGTTTCTAAGCTAACTTTCCTATTGTTCCTAGAAAAATAGTCACAACAGGGCTTTCTGTATTATTCAGAGCATAAATGATATATTCCAAAATATAATTAGCACTTGTATCTCTAACATATAACTACACTTTCTGGTATGTATCTATCAAATTTTCATCTTAATAGTGATGACTCATAATAAAATTATGCATTCATCATTCCATTCATTAAGCCGCTTAACTTGCAGACTGCGCATGTAAACTGCAAATTCTCTGCGGGTGTGATGGCATCACTCTCACCCAGGCTCCAGTTCTCAACCTAGTATTTGTTAACTACACACATTCTTTCCAGAACAAGTTTTTTTTTTTAATGTGCATTCAGAGAGCAGATGCCGTCAGAACTGTTATCAAGTCACGGATGCAGAGAGTACTCCCGCTGAATGTTTTGGTAATGTAGTTCTGAAATATCACTTTAGTTCCTGCCTTCTGCTGTCCCAAACTTCATTCTCCAGGGAACCATCCAAAAAAGCAATGCTACAAATAACTAAATTCAGTCCTCAGATCAGCTGTTTATGAAATGGTAGAACACGCTTTTAACAAATCCAGCATAGGTTCTCTCTTGTTGAAGGAGGTGTAAGTGCCAAAGATACTTCATTATCTGAAACTTCATTATAGGGAGGAACTAAAGGGACAGTTATTGGAATGTGATCCAGAAAGCAAAACAAAAACAAGAAATTCTATCTTTTATAATCCAACAAGAGAGATTCTTCTTGCTCCACACTCCCTCTCTTTCCTCTAGCCAGGCCACCTTTTCGGCCCACTTTCTTTTCTCCACTTTCCTATCATACCTCCTACTTCTTTCAGTGATAGGACCAGATCATGACAACCATTCCCATCACTTCATGGCAAATAGATGGAGAAACAATGGGAAAAGTGACAGACTATTTTCTTGGGCTCCAAAATGACTGAATATGGTGACTGCAGCCATGAAATGAAAAGACACTTGTTCCTTGGAAGAAAAGCTATGACCAACCTAGACAGAGTATTAAAAAGCAGAGACATTACTTTGCCGACAAAGATCCGTCTAGTCAAAGCTATGGTTTTTCCAGTAGTCATGTACAGATGTAAGAGCTGGACAATAAAAAAAGGCTGAATGCCAAAGAACTGATGCCTTCAAACTGTGGTATTGGAGAAGACTCTTGAGAATCCCTTGGACAGCAAGGAGATCAAACCAGTCAATCCTAAAGGATGTCAGCCCTGAATATTAGTTGGAAAGACTGAAGCTGAAGCTCCAATACTTTGACCACCTGATGCGAAGAACTGACTCATTGGAAAAGACCCTGATCTTGGGAAAGATGAAGACAGGAGGAGAAGGGGACAACAGAGGATAAGATGGTTGGATGGCATCACCGACTTGAAGGACATGAGTTTAAGCAAGCTCCAGGAAATGGTGATGGACAGGAAAGCCTGGCGTGTTGCAGTCCATGGGGTCACAAAGAGCTGGACAAAACTGTGCAACTGAACAATGATGACCTCTTATCTAATCATTTATCTTCATCAATGAAAACCAGCACTTATTTCAGTATTTCTGTTCACAAGAATTACTCTTCCCTTTCTGTGTACCCTGTATCATTATCACTGAGTCTTACAATAGTCATTCTTGATCACCCCATTTTACAGGGGATGCTAACAGAGCCAAGTTTCAAAACCAGGCATCCTATTTCATAGCCTATATCCTCTTCCAATACCTTGCTACCTCTGGAAATTCTTTCCTTTCTTCTTAAAGATCTCCTTCTCTCTTCTTTCCCTCCCTTTAGCTTCCCTTCCTCATTTCCTGGTCTTTCTCCATTACCTCAACAAGCCATCTTTCACCCCATCCCACTCCCATCTGAACTGCCTCTTCTAGAAACCTGCTTCATCCTCAGAGAGGTCAAATGATTTTTGTTCTTCCAGAGATAGAGCCTCTTTAAAGCATCACTAACTATCTCTGCCCCAGTCCCATCTTCTTCATCAACGTCCTATCCATATCTCTTAAATTATAAACAGCTATTTCTTAAAACGATCACACCTAAGACTGGAGGGAAGTATCCAGCTGGGGAGAGGAGTTTCTCTCTCTTTCTCTCTCTCCCCACAAATCAGATATGGTGCTGTTAAAGGTTTTAAAATTGTCATTTAAACACTTCCCTACATTAAAAAAAATTATTTGAGATATGCAATTTATAATATTACTATTGTCATTTTTTAAAGAGAATATCATAAATTCATTTTCCATGAAATAATATTTCTTCCATTAAAAAACTTCTAAATGATATGCTTGCCTATTTTTTAAAAATCCACTGAATTTTTATTAAATGCTGAAAAATAATCTCCCAACAATTCATTTTGGAATTTTCAGGCTCTTCCTTCAGTGGTGTGAGTTACTCCAAGTACAAACTGAAAATGAGGTACTAAAGACAATAATTTTGTATTCCCCAGACTCTTTAAAACTGTGAAATTTAATTACTTGGCTAAGAAACACTTTCTCTTGCATGATCATGAGGCTAGTAAAAGGTTTTGGACAAAATACAAAAAAAAAAAATTACTTTTTTTCTACTTTAAGAACTGAAAATTTGAAAAAGCCTTTTTGTCCTACCAACATAATGGGAGCAGAATTATTTTTTGAAATTTAAATTATAATATTTTCTGATTTTGCCCCAGGGAAATCACTGTAAGAATACTTAATCAGAATGAAATGTGTTTACAGTTTGTGATACAAGGAGATTTTCTCACTAAGTCACACATTATTCTTGAAAAGAAATTGTGACCAGTCAAATAGCAGCTAAAATGCACATACAATTAGAGCAGGATAAAAACAACCACCAGAAGTTTAGGAAAGGAAAAAAAACTGAGAGAAAGGGAAGAATATGTCTTTTTAAAAAAGCAGATACCTGAGCAATTCAGATATTCAGTTCTTGCATATAATAAATAAAGGATGCTATAATCATAACAATATTTCCAGATAACAAAAATGCCAGTATTTAAATAGTGTTGATCTGCAATCATCCTCCTTTGAGATTTTGTTTTGCAGTAATTTTTATTTGTTAATCCCACCTCATTTTCACTTCTATAGGCCAGTAGAGTAGAGTTCCCTTCATATTCCATCTGCTGCTTTCTCTAAGCCCCTCCCCTGGAGCAGATCACTTGGTTTCCATAGTAACCAGTATAAAACTACTGCTCCTGGGGTAGCAGGAGGGGAGAAAGAAGAGCAGAAGGAAAGGATTAAACCTGAGTAGTGGAAGCAGAACACATCCTCTGTGTTACTGTGAGCCACCAAGAACTTTCTTCTGCTTCCCTACTTGGAGAAGTACATAGAACTTTTCAGAGTAGCACTTCTAGCAAGTAATTACCGTCTTCTCTGACCATGGTAAGAAATCCCTCTTCCACCTTCCATGATCACAACGGTCCAAAGTGGACCAAGGTAGAATACATTTCCATCCCTTGCACCCATCATTCGTTCTTTCCATTTGGACAGTAGAGCCGCCGGGCACATGACTGCTTCAAACTGGGACATAGAGCTTGTAAATTAGTATGAAATAATAGATGTGCTCATTGATCCTTTCAATCCCTTTGATAACTAATTTGAAATTTTGTGTAAATGTATGCCCTGAATCCTACTCCCTCGGTAATGATGAGACCGTTTCCTATGGGGACGGATTCGTTTACCTAACTCCAGAGAATTCTTATTTTTGTAACCGAGAAGGGAAGGATTCCCTTGATGGGAGTGAGAATTGTTTGGGGAATCCTAGAATGTTTATTCTCAACTTCACTTTCCATGTAAAAACACCAATTTGCAAAAGGAATTCTCTCTCCTATAGTTAAAAAGAATTTGGCAATGTGATCCAGTAGGCAGGGTGGTGTCTATCTCAGTCTCGGTAAGGAAGTCTGAGCCCTCTCTCTCTTTTTAATGTGAGAATTTGAAAGCAGTGGGGAACTGATGTTGGACCTATCACAGCATTGCTAACAGACAGCCTATTACAGTATTTAATAAAAACAGAAACAGCGTGCCCATCATAGGCTAATAAATCCTACCTCCTGCACGCTTTAAAAACAGTAAGCAGCAGCTTTAACGGAGCTTCAGATAACTAATTTCAAGCATGGCTGTCTAGCGTGCCTGTCACTCCTATTGTCCTTCCAAACTCTTTCAGACATTTTGAGCAGGGAGTATTAAAGCTATGAGTTAGCAAGGGTTGTGACATTAATGGTCCAGGAAGGCTTTAGGCACAAGAGGTAATGATGATTACCGGTGGCTATTTGGAGGACTGCACTGGATCGCTGTCATTAAAAATTAAGCGTGGCTTTTGAGGAAGATGTGACAACTACCGGAGGTAGGATTTGCATGTAAAACAAAGGAATCTGTTGCTGTTTCGTGCTTTTTTGTTTGCTTGTGCTGTGTGGGTCGTGAATTGCAGGCAGGTGCAGAGTGAGAAGCAGGAAGGGGAGAGAGGGAGTGGGAGACCGATCTGCTTAAAGCAAAACACAGTGGATACTATTATGTTTTATGGCAGCAATGCCTCGAGGACAAACTGGCTTCTGACTCTTAGCCTGCTGAGTGTGCATTCCACGTTGCTTTTCCCATGGAGTAGAATGCTTAGAGGTCATGGAGAAAACAGTTTGCTTCTTATCTGTGGTGCCAGCTGGGCTGTTGGTAGGGTTGAGCGAGGACTTTGGTGGGTGGGAGGCATAAAAGTCCGAGAAAAAAAAAAGAGGAAGCTGTCCTTAAGACTTGAAACCTGTTAGATAAATATTTTATCCTATGGTCAGTGTGCTTTGATAGCCAGAGACTAATTTTTTGAAACGAAAATTAGATTTTAAAAATTACAGTGGATTTCCCTGATAAAACTACTTTGAATTTAATCTATTATAAAAGAAAATTGAGTACCTTCGTCCATTTTGCATATTGAAAGGCTGATCCACACTGTATAAATGGTTTGGTTAAAGCAGATCAAGAGTTTTGCACTAAAGAAGGAGCTTTCTCTCTGTTCCTGCTCTTGTTTTTAAACAACTGCCAGGGCTGCAGATGGAAATGGTGATTCGTTAGAGGTTACGGACTTGGTTCAGCTTTTTTTTCCTTTTTTTAAAGAACAGCATAAAAGCACAGTCCTCCTTGTGAGATGAGAGGGGCAGTTGGGTTCCAAAGTCCAGTGGATAATGAGTGGATTTGCAGGGGGAACTTAACACTGCTTTGTACTTTATTATGGGATCAGTATAGCTCAATCAGAAAAGGAAATGTCAGGAAATCACAAGCTATTTTTTTTTTAGCAAAAAATGCAATGATCAAAAACCAGTGTTTCTTCAACTTGATGTATAGTGCAAGTTTCAGTATTTGTCATTGCATGTGACCCTCAATGAGAAGTGGCAGAAACGTAGTGACTGAATTGCTCCGTGCTATTGTGTTATTTCTCTATAGACTTCACAAACTCCAAGATGAAAAGATGTTACTTTAGATTTTGAAAAACTATATTCTGATGCATTGTTTTGGGTATAATGAATGGTGAAGATACATAGAATAATTGTATATTCATAAAAGAATGTAATATTTTTCAGGATATCTCAAACTCCTATAGTAATGTAGTATTAAGTAGAAATAAAAGTGACAGACAATTATGTTTTCAGCTAAATCCTAGAATCAAGGCTAAGTGGGGCTTTTTCTCTTCCGTGATGCAGTTGGGTTTGCAAATTTGTGAGCTTCTGTGTATATAGTGCCATTCACAAACATACAAAGTTGAAATCATTGCCCTGGAGTGTGTGGCATCTACGCTTAAAGTTGTGTGTTCCTTTATCCTAATAGTGTGATGATTGTTACTGAACCAATCATACTCCCTTGGCTAGTCTTTATGTGATCAAGAGCACATGTCCAAGAAACAGTCATCAGGATATCTAGTGAAATTGATGGGTATGACATTGTTTTCTGCTTCTATGGGGCTAGTGGAATGTGTGACCTTGACCTTGTGAAGTCTCATTCTGTAGCCAATTGTGTTCACCAATCAAGAGCTCATATACAGAAAAAGAGAGCTCATAATACATAAACAGAAACACACACATTTAGTCACTACTGTCAGATTACAATTGAATATGGTTTCTGTTTTTTTCATTAATTTCATTCATTTGAAAAGAACTTTCACTGGTTCTGGTTTTACCAATATCTTCTGAATCTAATCTAATTAAGCATTTATTTTAGAGGCAATTTAAGACATCAAAGTTGTCAACAGAAGAAATTATTTTGCAGTGGTCAAACCCATAACATTTTACTGAGCAACTAAAATCACTTTTCATAATTTTTACAGCTTTGTAGGAAAAGACTCTATATAATATTTTGGTGGTGTATTTGTTATACTGAAATCCTTACAACATGAAAAATACAAGGGAAATATGATTTTTTTTTTTTTTTTCTTTCTCTGGTAGGGAAAGCCAAGCCAAGTAATTTAGTAAAATAACCTACTTTGTGTCACAAGTTAATTTCATTACCTGTTTACATAAATAGATACCAACCAAAACATTGCCAAATATCCTTTCCTTTTAGTTTCTGCCACATCTAGTAATGAAAAAGCAACAATGCTCCAGTTACACAGAAAGCAAGTGTGAAACCTACCCTGACATAAAAAAATAAGCAAAGCTTTGGTCAGTCTTATTTTTCTCAGTCCCCACGGGTAGCCCAGCCCTTGTATCAGTCACCAAGACACAAGTTACTAAGGCCAGTATCAACATCTTTGTTCTCGGTTTCTCTCATATACACGCCCAGTTATCATTCTACTTTATCAGTAGATATCAGACCAGACATTTCTCAAACTAGCACAATCTTCTCTTTGATCATCTCTCTCCTTGTACCAAAACATGAAAATTAAATCTAAAAGTATTCTTGCTATTATATAAAATAAAACAGAAGACCACAATCATGTACTTATAATCCTGACTTTAATACATATGTGTGTATGATAAAAAACTAGAAAAAAGCTGCACCAAAATGTTGGTAGTAGTTATCTCAGTGGGGCATTATTGATGTATTTTATTCTTTTTATTTATTTGTTGCGAAGATTTTTAGAGTTCTTAATATTTTTTCAAAAAGAAACTATTATATTAATAGTCACAAGATTAACATCAAAATTTATCCATGTTTCTTTTCCAACCATGCTGCCATCTTTTCTCATTATCATACATTATATCACACACTACGTCTTCACCCTAAATTCCAAAGTAATTTTTTGATCCAAGCAAGACTGAGGAGAAGTTCTATTTCCTATTAGACACCTTCCTCCTTGGGTTTCTTGTTACATCATGAAAAATTCAGCATCACCCTTTCTCAGAGACTGATTCCTACCTCAACTTAGATTTCTTAAAAAAGGAGAATGTGTGTGTGTGTGTGTGTATGTGTGTGTGTGTGCATGTGTTTAATTCTATAGACAGAGTAATTTTTTTAATATCCATCGTTTACTGGTTCCTCATTATCTCCTAATGTTTAAATGTTGGACTGATTTGTGACTCAGTTATAAACCTCTTTTTTATCTATATTGTTGTTCAGTTGTGTCCGACACTTTCCACGTCACAGACTTCAGCACACCAGGTTTCCCTGTCTTTTATCTATATACTTACCCCCTAAATGAGTCTCAAGTCCTTCGAAATTATAAACATCTCACAGATTCTAATTCCTAACCTAGACTTTTCCTCTAACCTCCAAACTTACATATTCAATTTCTTACAAAACATAAATGCCTTATAAGCACCTTATACTTAACATGCTGAAAGTCAAATTTCTGAATGTTCTCCTCCCATATTTCCCCCATGTATGTAAGTGGAAACTCTATTCTTCTACTTACTTGAGTCCTGTTTGAATCCTCTCTTCCCTTGACACATCACAAAGAATCCCATTGCCTCTACCTTTAAACTGTACCTAGAATTCAACTACTTCAATATTCCCACTCTAACCACCTGGGCAAGTTATCACCAACCCTTAGATTACTACAATGTTTTCACCATTGATCTTTTGCTTCATCCTCCCTGTGCTCCCATGTACCTATTCTATTCTGTACCCAACATTAGTGGACATTTCAAAATTGATTACATCATAATATCTTTTGCTCAAAATTCTCCAGTATCTTCCCATCTTATTTTATAGATAACAGCCAAATCCTACCAGTGGCACACAGGTCATGCATGATCAGCAGCTGGGTTCCTCTCTGGCCCCTTCTGCTATGACTGCACTTCATTTCAGCCATACTGACCTCCTGGCTATTCCTCCAACATGCCACACACTCAAACCCCAGAGCCTTTAACTTTTCTGTGCCTGCAAAATTCTTCGCTCCATAGCCACTTGATTAAGTTTCTCACTTTCTTCTGGTCTCAGCCAAATGCCATTTTGTCAGAGAAGACTTTCCTGAAAACCTTGTTTCAAATCACACCCCTTGCACGGTTCTGATTCCTACTACTACTACTACTAAGTCACTTCAGTCGTGTCTGACTCTGTGTGACCCCAGAGAAGTAGCCCACCAGGCTCCCCCATTCCTGGGATTCTCCAGGCAAGAACACTGAAGTGGGTTGCCATTTCCTTCTCCAATGCATGAAAGTGAAAAGTGAAAGTGAAGTTGCTTAGTTGTGTCCGACTCTTAGTGACCCCATGGACTGCAGCTTACCAGGCTCCTCCATCCATGGGATTTCCCAGGCAAGAGTACTGGAGTGGGGTGCCATTGCCTTCTCCAGTTCTGATTCCTAGTCCCTGCTTTTTCTCTATAGTATACCAAATAATCCCTCAACATATTGTACATTGAGTTTTTATTGCTTGTCTCTCTCCTATTAGAATGTAAATGCTATGCTGCTAAGCTGCTAAGTCACTTCAGTCGTGTCCGACTCTGTGCAGCCCCATAGACAGCAGCCCACCAGGCTCCACCATCCCTGAGATTCTCCAGGCAAGAACACTGGAGTGGGTTGCCATTTCCTTCTCCAATGCATGAAAGAGAAAAGTGAAAGTGAAGTTGCTCAGTCATGTCTGACTGTTCACGACCCCATGGACTGCAGCCTAACAGGCTCCTCCGTCCATGGATTTTCCAGGCAAGAGTACTGGAGTGGGGTGCTATTGCTTTCTCTGAAACGCTATGAGAGTAAGGACTTTGTTTTCTTCCCTGATGTATCCTATAGCACCAATAGTCAAGTGAATGAATAAACTGTTGAATGTAGGAACTGAACGTTTTCCCCCATCAAAATCCATTGTGTTAGGCTCCACACAGAAGCTTTTCAACCCCAGGGTCTAATCTTTATGCCATAACATCTTTTCTTTAAAAAAAAAAAAAAAAAATACTGAACACCTTGAAGAAAGTCAAGGAGATTTATCAAGATGATTTTCTTTCTCCTCCCTACATAGGAAGGAAAATAATCGCATCACTGATCCCAATCTATGTCAAAGCAAATAAAAATTCAATTTTCCTCAATTTGATCTTATCCAAAAGTTGACTTCTATTTCAAAAAGGCATCTTCACAGATCTATATAAATGACTGAGGACATAGAGCATCCTATGTTTCCTGTGCTCTTCTGGTGATGGGGGAAGGGATGGCAAAGCTAGGTTGAAAGGTACAGTTGGAGTCAATATGCCTGTCTGAGCCTACAAGGCCCAGTATTCTGTGTGGCACTAGGAATCAATCAATAACAATCAACAGCTGTACTATTCACTTACATTCATTTCTTTCTCTCAAAATCAGCATGATCAGTCTCCTGGTCTGGTTAACAGTGATTTCTTTACCACTCATAAAGTACACATTTTCAAATAAATAAGCTGTAATAAAAGAATCTTATTTTCCAAATTGAGTACAAATAGTAATTCCCAATATTTCTTGAATGCTCTATAGTGAAGAGAAGTATAATCTGAAAAGGATATAAAATCTGAGACAAACATAGGCTTTAGGAATAGACAGGTTTGGTCTGAAACTTACCTTTTTCACTTCATAGCTGTGTGACCAGATTTTAATCTTAACAAGTCTCGGTTTCCTCACTGGTAAATGGTGATAATATCTACTTCTTTGGGTTAAAGATTAAATGTGATAATGTATGCCAGTGCCCCCATTAGAGTACTGGGCACAGAGGAGATGCTTAAAAAGTAATAGTGTTTTCATTGTCATTTAATCTTTACAGTGTGTCAGAGTAGTAAATATGCTTTTTTTTTTTAACAGAAAATTTTATTCTCATAATGCCAAGAATAGTTGATTACAAGAAGTATACATTCTTACATAGTTAGTTGAACTAGAAGGCAATAGAAATGAACAAATGCAGAATTATAATGAAGCAATTCATAAAGACTAAGAATGCTGATTCATAGCATAAAGATAATTCTATGGAAAATAAAAATGCATGTGATAATATCACAAGCATAATATTGAGCATGAGAATCCAGCATCTCATACTGTATGATCCCATTCTCTGAGGTTAGAATTCATGATATTAGTGCCTCTTGGGAGACAATAACTAAAATAAAGCATCAGGGGCTTCTGGTATATTAGAATTTTCTGATACTTTATTTGATGCTGATTAAATAAAAGTGTTCTAGTTGTAAAATTAATTGAGCTTAAGACTTTTATTTGTTTGCTTTTCTTTTCTTTTTTTTCTTTTTAATTAATTTTTTTTTAGTTTGTTTTGCTTTACAATACTGTATTCGTTTTGTTACACATCGACATGAATCAGCCACGAGTGTACATGAACTCCCATCCCAACCCCCACCTCCCCCCTTCCGCCCCACACCCTCTCTCTGGATTATCCCTGTGCATCAGTCCCAAGCATCCTGCATCCTGCATCAAACCTGGACTGGCGATTCGTTTCACTTATGATATCACACATGTTACACTGCCACTCTGCCAACCCATCCCACCCTCTCCCTCTCCCACAGAGTCCAAAAGGCCGTTCTATACATCTGTGTCTCTTTTGCTGTCTTGCGTACAGGTTTATCATTACCATCATTCTAAATTCCATATATATGTGTAAGTATACCTTATTGGTGTTTTTCTTTCTGGCTTACTTCACTCTGTATAATTGGCTCCAGCGTCATCCACCTCATTAGAACTGATTCAAATGTATTCTTTTTAATAGCTGAGTAATACTCCATTGTGTATATGTACCA